>OY986435.1:148821621-148994121 GCA_963920525.1 Dichetophora obliterata | reverse complement strand
AGCTTATTTAAAATGTAACTTTAAGTATTGTGTTCGAAAATTTTTTGTTCATTTAAAAAGTTTTCTTCAAATATTATTGCAAGAAGATAAACAAAATACAAGTTCTTCACAAAAAAAAAAAAATATTTTTCATTTACGTGATCTTTGTGATGTATATATAAATGAAGAAATATCACTGTGAATTTATTTAAGTATTCCTGACAACTTTCGATACAACTTTCGAAAAGGACTGCATGGTTTATGGAAATGCAAATTGGACTGACTTAAATAATTTTTTTAACAATTTCAATTGGAAATTATGTTTTGCTGATATAAAAGGGAATGCCGCACTGTCATGATACAAGAAATATTTTATGGGGTATGCGGTATTTAATTGCCAATAAGATGAGAAACATTCAACCATAAGATCACTCATGATTTAATGAGACTGTAAGGATTGCAGTCATGTCTAATAAGGGAAGCCATTCAGAATTGGTTTTCCCACAAGAATACTAATAACAAAAGACTTCCCACTGAAGTGAGCAAAAATTTGTAGAAGATTTATTAAAAGAGAAAAGAATCAGACATTGTCAACGATTCCAACTCTTTTAAAAGATGACCAAATCTTTACTAACTCGGTTAATAAAGCGGACCTATTGTCTGAATTGTTTGCACTAAGTTTCACTCTCTCGGATAACAATCAGCCACTGACACTTTGTTGAGGGTTGATCTTCTGCAATGCAGAAATTTACTTTCGAACGAGAGCAGTTAAAATGCTTCTTACAAGTCTAAACATAAACAAAGCTTCTGGTCCTGATGGAATAACACCAATTGTGCTTAAAAAGTGTGTTTCTTCTCTGGCTCGGCTTTTGCGCTACCTTTTAAACATCTCCTACATAACAGAAGTATTTCCATTTTGTTGGAAGGGAAGGTCACAAATGTGCAGCCAGTACTTAAAAATGAACCCTACAAGCTGCCGACCCATTACGATATGCTCTGCGCTTTTCAAAGCTATGGAGAGCCTAATAAAATTTTACATTATGACTTTCTAGAGCACAACTAACTGCTCAGCGATCGTCAATATGGTTTCCGTAGGGCCTGCTGGTGACCTTATAGAGTTCTCAACCAAAAAATGGAACCACTGTGCACAATTTTACGGAGAGCAAGGATCTTGCTCTTAATATTTTAAAGGCGTTTGACCGAGTGTGGCATAAAGCGTTCGTGTCATATTGTTTGTGGTAACTCTGTTCGATATACCATCTGTTCGATTTTTCTTCAAAGACAGAACGATTCGTGTAGTAGTTGACTGTTTTTCGTCCAAAAGGTTGGTTCCACTGCTATTCTTGTTTCTGGTTTTTATAAACAAATTTCTTTCGTTGACACATACATCCGTTTGTTTGTGGACTTTATTTGTCATTCACACTCATTCAAAAAATGCCCAAGCTTTATGAATATTGAGAGGAAGAGGGGAAAAAACTGTTCAGGAAAACGCTCACTTTCTACATTAAAATGAATTAAAAAAATACTACCGGGCAACAATAATGCTTTATTAAAAAATGAAACAGATCTAGTACAAAAACTATGTTGTGAGAACGTAATAAATAATTTCGCACAAGCATATAATGAAACTCTTTATTTTTATTATGTTGTATAAATCTCTATGTTCTATTGTAAGGAAAACATTTAATATGTTAGAGGGCGGCGCTAATGTTGGGCCTAGAAAACTTAGTTTCAAATGCCATTTCAATACATAAGTAAAACTAAATAAATTGTGTTTATATAAAAAGAGTTTTGTAGAGTGAATTGAATTAAAAAAATTGAAGTATTTAGCCTTTATCAAAATTAATAATGATATATTGGAGGAAAATGTACATAAAAGTTAATGATAACATATTAATGGCATTGGTATCACTAACCATTTTTGAGTTACACTCATTTTTTAATTCATGGGAATATTTAACACCCTGGAATAATTTTTGGAGAATAAAGAAATGTAAAGATTGAAGAAATATTTCTTTTGTGAGCCAAGAAACTTGCAATAACTTAGCTGACAAGTCAAAAGTTAAAATTTGATAAAAACCCAAAGATTAACAAAATTTAATATGTGAATAACTCATAAGACTTGATCTTGGAAAAGGAGCGTATTTGATCTAACTCAGTAAATTCTCTAGATAGAAAATATTTTTTGTTGCACTTACTACTAAAATCCATTGTGGTATTTGCAGTAACGTCAAGGAGAACACTCTTTGCGCGCTAGCCATAACCAAGCTGATCATAATAAATGAAATATGTTTCTTTTAACCATATATAAGTTTTGATCATGTATTATGGACTATGCTCACAATTTTTGCTATAATTCTGTATAAAACATATAGCAAACACTGATCATATATTATGATCAATTTTAAAAATCCATTATTTTTATGATCAATGAAATTGCATGTATTATGAACGAATTGTTCTTAAAAGCGTTTACAATTTATTAGCTTTGATTATAAATTTGTATCAAGTGCTTATAACGAAGAACACAAAAAAAAACATAGAAGTCTTGTGAGCGGTACGAAAAATAAAAAATGTTAAAAACTCTGGAAACAGCCTGATTTAATTGTAAACAAATAAGTAAGCCTAGTAATAAAATGAATCATACACAGAAAAAACAAATTTAATGAACAGCGTACGATAAAATTAATTCATTGATTTTAATGAAAAAATCATTGAATTTTGATGAATTGCTCATATTTTTTAACGTACTCTTCATTGAAATCAATGAAGTTATATTCATTAAAAATGTCTAAATAAATATCAATGATTTGTTTTCATTATTTTAATGGACTTTTAATTGATATCAATGAAAAGTACATTGATTCCAATTGTAAATGGAATTTTAACGAACCATACATTGATTTTTAATGAACAGTTCATTGAATTCAATGTTTAGGTCATTAAATGCAATGTATAGTTCATTAAATTCAATGTACAGTTCATTGAATTTAATGTATAGTTCATTGAATTTAATGTATAGTTCATTGAATTCAATGTATTGTTCATTGATTTCAATGTATAGCTAATTAAATTCAATGTATAGTTCACTGAATTCAATGTATAGTTCATTAAATTCAATGCATAGTTCATTAAATTCAATGTATATTAATTTATTCCCTTCCCAATTTTGTTTGAAGTAAAACGCGAAGTTGTGATGACGTATGGCAATTGTGTGTGTAAATTTTTAATAAAAGGTGATAATAAATTAAATTAAAAGTGAAGAAAATGTTGTGCTTTGAATGTAAAAGAAAATTTAAATCTGTTGAATTAATATTAGTTCATATAAAAAAAAATCATATCATATCTGCTAATAGTGTTTACCGCTGTTTCAATAAAATTTGCAATCCAGTGTTTAGTAATTTTTCAGCCTTTAAAAAACATTTACGTGTTGTGCATAGTCTTGATACAAAAACAAAAAGAAATTGCTAATTACTAATCGTAATCGCAATTTAACAGCTGTGATATAATTGAACGAAAAAAGATCTCATTAAATTAAAAATAAATACATTATATTCATTTATAATATCTTCTAGATTGATAAAGATTTCTCCGCCGCTTTCGGAAATATACCTGGCATTTTAAGTGACTGCTGCCATCATTTTCAAAAAATGTTTATATTTTTAAATTATGAAAACCTCATAAAAGATAAAGCTGTGCAGGCAAAGTTGGCAGAAATTGAAGATTTCACTAATTACAGTGGTAAGCTTAATTTTTCTCGAGGCTTAATAAATAAATAGTTATTTTTTTCAATTAATATCATTCCAGACAGTACTGCTATGAAACTTCTTCATGGGTATTTGATGCCCACTCAAGAAGTATGCAGTAAGGACAACTTTGGAAGAAAAACTTTCCTAAAGCATACAATTACCAGTTCCCAAGAGGCATTTGTTTTTGTTGGAAGCAGCATCCAGGAAGTTGAGGAGCATATTGAGTTTTTAAAAACAAAAGGCGAAAATACTCAACCATTAATCCAACCATAAAATTTTTCAATTATTTCAATTAAAATATCCTGTGGCATGCACTCTCGAGTGGGAGTTTATTGCCGTATATTTTTATAAATTTAAAAACTATTCAAAATCTTCGAAGATTTGTATATTAATTGACTCTTTAAAATAAAAAAATATTGTTTAAATTGTAATTATTTTCTTATTTTAAAGATGTTTAGAGAGGGATTAACAAATAATTCGTTGAATTTAATGTATAGATCATTCATTCCAATGAACTAAATACATTAAATTTACATGGAATTCAATGAACTGAATACATTAAATTTAATGAACTTTACATTGAATGCAATAAACTAAATACATTAAATTCAATGAACTTAATACATTAAATTCAATGAAATAAACATTAAAATCAATGAACTATACATTAAATTCAATGAACTACATATACATTAAATTCAATGAACTACATATACATTGAATTCAATGAACTATAATACATTGAATTCAATGAACTATACATTGAATTCAATGAACTATACATTAAAATCAATGAACTATACATTAAATTCAATGAACTACATATACATTGAATTCAATGAACTATAATACATTGAATTCAATGAACCTTACATTGAATTCAATGAACTTTGCATTGAATTCAATGAAAAAAATCATTAATTTTGATATTTTTTTAATGAACGTGTTCATTGATTTCAATGAAGTGTACATTGATATTCAAGGAACCATTCATTGAAAATCACTAAGTTTAATGAACTATTCATTAAAGTATGAAGAAAATTCATTGAAATCAATGACCACAGTTCATTGGACCAAAATCAATGAATAATTCATTGAAATTAATGCACCTTTTCATTAATATAATGTACCTTTTTGGTTAAGTGTAGTGAATTTATTAGGGTTTTTGTTTATAATTTTTATTTTTAGAATGAAGTTGTAAAGAAAAGAAAAAATAAAAGCATAAACAGATAATAATAAAGTGAACAGTAGTAAATATATTAGGGTTAAAGCTTATAAGAAAATTTTGTGTGTTAAAATATGTAAAAATATTTCAAAATGAATGTATTCTTGTTTTCTTATTACCTGATGTTTTTTATATTTATAGTCGAGCTAAATGGGAAAAATATTTTACACTCATATTTATTAAACAAACGCAAGCTGAGATCAAATAAAGCTACATATATTGAACTTAGGATAAATTTATTTTAAGAAATGTTATCGATTAAAATTTTACTTTAAATATAATCAACAAAAATTTACAAAAACTCAAACTAAGGAACACTCAACAAATTAATACAAAAAATTAAAGAGAAGAAAAAAAATCAAGAATTGAGGTGCAAAAACACTAGTTACGAAATACCAAGCACACTACATCAACTCACAGAGTTAGCGCTGACTGCTAACCATATGGCAGCTCTCGTCAACGTGAAATATTATTCTGGCTTTAGTTTAAAATCGATAATAGTTTGCTACGATTCACTTACCACTGGCAATAGCCGAGCAGGTTAACGGTATGCCTGTTATGTTCAGTGTTGCTGCAAAATGTTAAAAAAGTATCCAAAAGTATTCACTTTTTTAAAAAAAGTATCCAAGTATCAAAATCAAACAACCAATAATATATTCATTTTTTTATTACAAAAATACAACTTCAATATTTTTAAATAATGCAACCCAATCTTTTAAGCTTCCATAACAACTTATTTATTTAATTTTAAGACTAAAAAATGTTTTTATTAATATATAATAACAACAAAAAAAAAAAACATGTAAAAAAATTAAAAAGGAACATATATTTCAATACTTCTGTCTTTTATGTCTGTGTTGCTATTGCCCTTTAATTACATTTATTTCACAAGAATAATATTTAAGCAAAAGCAATATACAACACAATTAGGGTATTCACAAGGGGTGCTATCATGTCATTTGTCATATTGTCCTAAGATTTTACATAAGTTTAAATTTTTTTTTTGATTTCCACATAAAAAAGTACTAATATATTACAACTCTGAAAGCTATGTTTATTGAAGTGTCGAAATCAAAGAGCTGTTTCTTATTTGCATTTATTTATCTTGTAAATTTTAGTTGTAAAATTTTTGGACAATATGACAATATGACATGATAGCACACCATGTGAATACCCTAATTATATAATTGCATATAAAATGAAAAATAATAAATAACTTGTTTAGTGTAAAATAGATTATATGGGCGGCTATTGCCTTTATTTTTTTATATTAAGCTAACATTGCACGTTAAAAAAAAATGTATTTAAAATATTTATCTTAACCCTACAGTAGTCGTTCACCTAGATTTTACATGCTAATGGCAGTTGATCTCGTCTTTTAGCCGATGACAGTCGTTTATCGTGTGTTGTTTTTGTTATTGTAATTTGTGTATATCAGTTTTATTAATCTCCGTGTGTTTGAGCTCTATTGTGATTGAAAATTATTTTTCCTGTTAATAAGGTGAAGTCTAATATTTTCATGGTATAGTAGATTTTTTGAATGTTTTATTGTAATACATATATTGTTTAATTTATTGTTCATAGTTTGATAGCTGAGCTGCTTATAAACTTTTTTTTGCGTTCAGCTTTGTGCGTTATCTGCATAAAATAGTGAACATTATTTTTTCTTACATAAAATTATTTAACTTTGTTTTTCGCTATGGAATATTTTTCCGTAGAAAATTTTGCTGTTTGTTCTTTAGACGAGCTTTGCAAAAGTCAAAACATTCTGAACCGTATGTTCAGTTGTTCTGGCCCATTTGGGCGTTTCATACATCATGTGCTGGGATCTCTAAGTCTAGTCTTGATGATTTAATTTCACTACGATCAGGTCTTTGCTGGTATTGTGCTTCGTGTAGGGTTCTTTCACCAGATGAGTTTTTCTCAAAAATTAAGCTTTTCGGTGATAAGACGCTTTAAATAGCAATTTTAAAGAAAGAGATCTCGGCTAAACCAGTGTTTAAGAATAGATAGTATAGTTATTACTCCATCTTCTCCATCTGTTTCTCCCCCTGCTAAAAATGTCATAACTAATGAGCGCAATAGTTCATTAAATTTAAGAGCGTTGTCGAGAAAAAAGGTTTTCATTTCACGCCTTCAGCCCGACACAACAAGTGAAAATGTATTGACGTTTGTCAAGCATAACCAATTAGTAAGTCAGACTGCTTTCTGCCCATGCAAAAAAATTGACAATAAACCGTCCCACGCATCATTTATCCTCACAGTAGCTGCTGAAGAGTTTGCAACTGTTCTGAGCTCTAACCTGTGGACTGATAATATCTTTGTTTCTGAGTTTAAGCCTAAACACAGGTCTAGAAGCACGAATAATATTGCCAGTCAGACCGAAAAAAACTAAATAGGCTTTCCCTTTACTATCAAAATGTAAGGGGATTGCGTTCAAGAAGGACAGACACGCTGACAATAATTCTGCAGTTGGTGGTGGTGTCCTTTTAGCTGTAAGGAACTCCTGTAGTAGTTCCTTTATTGATATTCCATGCCCTGCTGATATCGAACTTATATGCGTTAAGATTGTACATTGCAATTCCAGTGTATATATTATTAATGCATACGTTTCTCCCTAGAGCAGTGTAGAGGTCTATGCAAGCATTGAGGATTGCATAGTATTTATCTTAAATTTACTTGACGTTAATGACCACATTTTATTGTTGGGCAATTTTAATTTGTCTGACTTAAAATGGCATTCTTCTGACGATGAACACATTTTTGTGCATCTAATTCGAAGACACGCCAAGAACATATCTTTATTGACAATATATGTTCTGAGTTACAACAAGTTAGTTGTATTTATAATAGCCTGGAAAGGCTGCTGGACCTAGTCTTAACTACAGACAGTAACAATATCATTGTTCAGAAGGCACTTCATACTTTGAATTCTATTGATAATTACCATCCAGTTGATAAATTGATAAATTGACACAGTTTATGAATTCAATTTCAAAAAAGCTGACTTTTTGAAATTGTATCAGTTACTTTATAGTAAACTAAATATAATTACAGAATACATAAATAATAATAGTCTTATTTTATAATAATAATAGTCTATTATAATAATAGCTCTTAAGGGAGCTCTTTGCCATGTTTTCTCAGTCTGCACCATATAGTCTCAAATTTGCGAAAAAATCTGCATACCCTTGGTACACAAAGGATTTAAAGACTCTTCGCAAAAATAGGAATAAGGGATGAAAGAAATATGTTTAATGTTTTGACTCAAATGAACTAGAAACATAAAAACGTTTGTTTCTGGAATTTGAAAATCGCTCAGCTGCATTATTTAATGAGTATTTGGATAATATAAAGCTGAGTATTTTGTCTGATCCAAGAAAAATTTGCGGATTTATTAATATTAAGAAGAAGATTGATGGATTTCCTTCTGCTTTCAAATTTCAGGATGGATTAACTGACGATTTGTAGCCTATTTGCCAATCTTTTTAAAGAATAATTTTGTTCAGATCCTTTTAATAATGACTTAGCGTATTTTGATTATATGAACAACGGACCCAAAGTTTCTTTGGATCATATACCTTTTACCCCAGAGGATATTTTTAAGTATATTGTATCAATCGATGAAGATTTTAGCGCTGGAACAGATGAAATTCCTGTCGCAGTATTAAAACAATGCAGCTCCATTTTATGTCAACCACTCTCGTTTCTTTTTAATAAATCAATTAATGAAAGTAATTTTTCTCTTTTCTGGAAAAAATCTTATATCAGTCCTTTTTGCAAAAATGGTTGCAGGAATGACGTCACTAATAATAGGCCTATCGCTAAGTTGTCTTCAATTCCTAAACTTTTTGAGCAAATAGTGTACGATCGAGTAAAAATTCACTGTGGGCAAGTCATGACAACTCGTCAGCATGGTTTTGTTACAGATCCACTGTGTCTAATCTCCTTGATTTTACTACATTTTGCTTAAAATCTATTGATTCTGGTAACCAGGTCGATTGTATTTACACTGACTTTAGCAAAGCTTTTGATAAACTACCACATAATCTAATTTTATTTTATTTATTTTTCCACAATATTTTGTAAACTGGATCAAATCGTATTTGAGGGAGCGTTCTTATCAAATACGCTTCCGAGGCGTGTTGCCTTCTGAATTTGATGCAGAATCGGGAGTTCCTCAAGGAAGACATCTGGGTCCACTTCTGTTTATTTTGGCAATTAATGATGTTACTCAAATCATCAAACACTCTCATTTGCTTATTTATGAAGATGATATGAAAATATACAGAACAATTGATTCTAATGACAATTCAGACCTGCTTCAGTCAGACTTGAAATCCTTTGAGGTTTGGTGTTCTAAAAATAAGATGTTTTAAATCCAGATAAATATCAAACTATGACCTTTTCACGTAAAAGGAAAAATTTTATTTTTGATTACAAAATTAAAGATACTGCTTTGTAACAAAGTCGTGTAACAAAATCAAAGACCTTGGTATATGCATGGATTCTAAATTTTCGTTTAACATGCATATTGATAGAATTTGTAAAAAAGCGTCTTCTATGCTTGGTTTTATAAAACGGTGGGCGAAAGAGTTTGATAGCTTAATAACAACTACAACGCTGTATTATTCAATCGTGAGTCCTCACTTGGAGTACGCAAAACAAGTATGGTTCCCACATTACAATGTGCATGTTGATCGTATAGAAAGAATTCAGAAACGTTTTGTTCAGTTTGCTCTGAGAGGTTTGAGTGAAACTGACACATTTAACCTTCCTCCATATGAGGATCGTTTAAAATAATTAAAGATGTAATCTTTATGTGAGAGAAGAAAATCTGCTGATATCGTCTACATATACCAACTCATAACTGGTGTATTCGATTCTCCAGAGCTTCTTTCTCTTATAAATTTTAACACTAACCGTAGAAGCAGTAGAAACTCTAACAACTTGATTTATTTACCATTTAGTAGAACAAATTATATGTTCTCTGCTCCATTAAATCGCATGAGTACCTTTGTTAACAACTGTAGCGTGTTTGATGTTAACTTGTCGAAAGGTCAACTCAAAAGATGATTGAAAACTAATGAAGGATAAGATCTATGTAAACGCATGGTTAGTTGTTATGTATTGTGTTGTCCCTGAGCCCAACCCATATTATGGTGAGTAAATTTTTCTCCCCTTTGGGTTTTTTTTACCACTTTTATCGATAACTTTGAGATATTTCAATGATATTTGGGTTGGTTCTTAAAATGATCTATTGCGAAGAAAGTGTAAAAAAGCTGTAGTAGCTGAACTCTATTGTTATTGCATGTTTATTCAAGTCTATTAATTGATTTTAACCCTGTACGAAAATTGCGCCATATTCAATACTAATTAACATTGCAAAAGAAATCGTTTAGCAGCGCACATTGGGGTATTTGACCTATTTAGGGGGCCAAAACTATTTTATTCGGTAAATAGTTTCTATTTAAGTCTTTTATTTGATAAAAAAAATTTTCCCGCCTCTCAACTTTCAGAAATACAATACTTATCTTCCTTCATAAAATTATACATGAAAAACACCACATTATCTCTATGAAAGACTGCAGTTCAGTATTTCTAGAAAATATAACACACATTCCTAGGCATAGCTCTCCTACAATCTGTTCTTCACTAATGCCATCTGCAATCTGATTAAAGATTATTGAATGCTTAACCACGTCGCATAAGAGAAATAACTCGCGCGGAAAAATTTAGGCAATCTATTATGGCTCACTTTTCTACTCCATAAATTCCGTCTCTTTCCTTGCTTTCTTCTTCAATATTTCCTCCTTTATATTTATGTTTTAATATTTTAAGATTTTTTAATAAAGTTTTTTCTAAATGACCTTGTTATTTATTGTGTTGATTTTATATGAATTAAATACAAATTCTAAATGTTTGATAGTTTAAATCATACTTGATTTTAAATACAAAATATATAATATACAAAATATATTACATAGGCTGTGTGTCAAAGGGAAATTTTTCAGTCGTGGTAGGATAGAAAATATCAAGTTGAATAAAATTTGTGTGTGTTGAAATAAATTTGTCTTTTTTGTTGTGTCAAATGGACAATGAAATTTGGACAATTACAAATTTTGACGTTTCACATTTCGATTGTGTTTTAGCGCAAATATTTTATTTAATCTGCATTTTATTCAATTTGCGACATATTTAATTCGAGTGCTTGTACTTGTAACTTATTTCGTAAACTTGTAATATTGTAAACTTAAAAAATAACAAAATAATAAAAATAAAAAAAACGAAAGTGCTTGAGTTTGTTTGTGAGCCAACGATCTCCTGGTGCATCAGCAAGTGCAGCAAAGCTAAATTGCTGACGAACGTCCTCCAAGTGCCACCACCAGCAACACAAGCAAGTGCAGTGCAAAATTTTTTGCTAGCCAACATTCTCCAAATGCCATCACCAGCAGCACAAGCAAGAGCAGTGCAAAATTTCCCGGTACATCATACCGGGAGATAGTTGGCCCACACACACGCAAACACAAGCTCAAGCACTTTAGTTTTTTTATTTTCATTAATTTGTTATTTTTTAATTTTTTTAAGTTTACAATATTACAAATTTACGAAATAAGTTGCAAGTACAAGCACTCGAATTAAATACGTCGCTGAAATTGATGTGTTTGTTTTTTTTTATTTTTGAGTGTGTCAAAAATTCGCTTTCGATTGTCAAAATTTGTAGTAGCCCCTGGGGCTAGCACAAATTTTGACAATTATATTCACCTCACAAATGCCAAAAATTGCTCTACCAACTGTCAAAATTAGATCATCCGACTGAAAAGTTTCCGGTTGACACACAGCCATAATACATAATATATCAGCAAAAATCTAAAAACAACTTCAGTAATATTTTCACAAATGTGAAAATATGTAATGGGAGAAAAACTGAGAAATTGAGACTTACAATCTCATCGCCTCTGTGGTGCAGTGCGCTAGTGCGCGCTTGCACGGGTATCACAAAGATTTCTGATAAAGCCTTTAGCAGGGCCGAAATCGCAATAAAATCAGCTAGTGATTTTTCCTTTTCATATTAAAAAAACGTTGTTGTTGTTGGTGTTTCTTTGGAATGATTCGTTAGAACAATTAATTGTGGATTAGGGATATGAAATCAACATTTTTTAAAAACTAATTAATTTGATAAATTTATTTATTCTTAACAGCTATTTAATTTTTTTTAAATGCAGTCTTTATTAAACTGTTAATATATCAAAAAATATATATTTATAATGTTGTTTATTTACATGTAATGTAATGTTATTTTTTAACTTAGTACCTGGGCGGACGAGCATAGCTCGGCTTGTAATTTGATAAATTTATTTATTCTTAACAGCTTTTTAATTTTATTTAATTGCAATATTTATTAAATTATTGTTATATGTAAATATATATACATATAATGTAGTTTACTTATACTTAGCATCTGGGCGACCAAGCATAGCTCGGCTTCCCGCGTAAACCCATTTATTTAATTTTTTTCTTTTTGATTGTGTATCGATAAAACAATTAATTTCTAAAGCTACTGTAATCAGGAATTTTCACCTCACAGTATAAAAGTACGCATAGCGCCATTAAATGTACGTAAATCTGCCATAAAATTATTAGTCTGTAATATAATAGAAACTTTTTACTGAATAAAATAATTTTGGCCGTCTAAATCGGTCAAACACTCCTGACCGGCTGATAAATGCTTTCTGCGCTGCCACATTAAAATACACGGAAATATAAATCTTTTATAGAGCTCATATTACAAACAACGACATGCAAAAAGTTATGACTCACTCCTCGATACATAACAAAAGCAAAATTATATGGAAAGCAATACAAATTAAATTAAAAATAAATGAATTGAAAATTTTATCGAAATCGCTTGGGTATAAATTTTCCTAATGTCTTAATTAAGGATGCCACCACTTATTCCAATCCCGGCATTTTTAGAATTGAACTTCGGGAGTTACCACTTTTCGGGATGCACATAGGAGTATTTTACTGATTTGGGCTGCCAAAAATAAATTTTATAAGCCACAGATTTGAAAGAATTAGCACAAATGCTTTCATTATGATCAATTGCTCATATTGCGCTATGAGCATAAGAAATAATATTAGCACCGAACTCTGTCCGTGTTTCAACCACCTTTTCAACATGCAAGCTGCTACAATTCTCCGAATCCTCATCTTACAAAGTATGATAAAAATTTGAATGCAATGGCCTGAAAACAAGAACTACATACAAATAGAAAAATGTCAATCAAGGTGAAGATGATTCAGTATGTTTAGTCTAAGAAATATTCACAAATCAGGTGCACCTTTCTTAGTCAATCCTAATACGTCCCACACAAACAAAGATGACACATATAGTTGTCTAAAAAACTCCAGCCATAGGCTGCTCATATCAAATCATGTGCAAGAAACTTAAATTTAAAAATATAATGAGACTTTTAATTGTGCCACCCACTGATTAATTAGACATTATTATTGATCATAAAAATGATCACTAATATCTATAGACTGCCAAGTTCTTGAATTGAAAAAAAAAACACAAAATCTAAAAAAAAAATCAATTCTCACTTGTAATAAAAAACTTTGCTTCTTTTCTAAGCTAATAATGCAAGCATAACAATAAAAAGAAAAATAAACAGAGACTATGTTGTTTTTGCCTTTCCTCTCTTGGTATCAAAAATAAACATCAAAGGCTTGCTCTGTATGAAATACGAAAGATGAGTATGTTTATATGCATGTTTAAAGATCAAACACTTGGAAATCGAATAAGTTTTCGTAGTTTTTGACTTGTTCTTATAACACCCACTTGATTTTTTGAAATGTGATTCACATGTTTTATGGCGCTAAATATGTGTGCACCACTTTCTATATAATTACGAAAAATAAAGAAAAAACACCTGTTGAATGGTATAGCTTTTTTTGTTTGAGGAATGTTGTACATTTTTTAACCCATTATTTGTTTTTTTTTTCTTTTTGTTGTGGCAACATTAGTTCACATTACTTTGTATTGATACCGTTTGAAGGGCGCCTTCAATAGCGCCTTCAAGATTTATTAGCCAAATTACTTTGAATTTCAAAGTCAATTTATTTAATAGCTTATATGCAGACGCTTTGTTGAGATAAATGCCGCAGCAAGTGTGTTGTTTTTGTTTTATTTTTGGTGCCGATGCGTTCATTGCTCTATGAAATTACGAATGAAGTATATCAAATTGTTGCATTGCACATCAACAAATGTTATGGTAGTCATCAATAATGTTTATGTCTACTTATAGGAAATTATTTTTCCTCCTTCCTTCCGTAAGTTTTCTGTACAGTTTTGGCAATGAGATTTTAAAATTTAGGGTACATTTAAAAAACGTTTCTAATGTCCATGGTATTTTTTGTTACCTACTGAGACAAAAATTGGAGGCGTTGAAATCGTGCTTTTTTGTCTCTTTCAAATTAAAACTCTTCAATATATCATTTTATAAATGCACTGAATAATAAAGTTGAATAGAATTTTATATGGGCCGATGTCCTGTTTTCTAGTGCTCCTTCTTTCTTTTTATTTATGTAAATAAACTAGATCGAAAAGGTCAAACAAAATTGTGTTAAAAAAATAATATAAATAATCGTACTTCTGTAGAAATAAGAACAAATCTAAGTATGTTAAAAAACATAGAAACTATTTTTTATAAATTATATTTACTTATATATTTCTACAGTTACAGACTCTACAATGAGAAATGCCGTTTTTAGACATACATATATATATATATATATATAAAACGCATGTGTGTGGACGTATCGTATCGCTCGTTAGAAGTGAAACCTACAGAAAACTGTAAATATTTTTAGTACAACGACTTTTTCATAAAACATCTTTCAATAAATATTTTGGTCTTTCGATGCAAATATATCCGTTGTTTTTTATTTAACCCTTCTGTCAATACGACACATCCGTGTGTGTATTTGAATTTTTATATCTAAAATTTTAATATTATCTATGTTTCAAATGACTTAAAATTTGCTCTATGAGACCCGTAAGAATTGTAACGGTACGTTTTACGCTGGGGTATCACTCGCCGGACCAGCAGTCCTGTCACAAAACAATTTCTATTTTGGGACCCAGAAATAAAGAAGCTGAAGCGGTTTTATTTTAAATTCAAGAACTCTTGTTTATTAAATTTAGCTTCAGTGCTTTTATATTAGATCTATCTTTAATAAATGTAAAACGTATAGGATGGCGCTTCCTGCGCGGTAAATAAGGAAATAAAATAATGAATTTAAGTTGTCGGTGATGGCTTACTTGCGTGCTCTCAGCACGTCTTCAATGTCGTGTGCGGCGTAGGCACGTTTTCGCCGTAGCTGGGACTACGTGCTCTGTAGTACGTCTCGTTGTCCTTGAGCGCTCTCTGTAGCGCGTCTCCAATATCGCGTGTGGCGTAGCACGTCTCGATACAGCTGGGTTGCGTGCTCTCAGCACGTCTTCAATGTCGTGTGCGGCGTAGGCACGTTTTCGCCGTAGCTGGGACTACGTACTCTGTAGTACGTCTCGTTGTCCTTGGGCGCTCTCTGTAGCGCGTCTCCAATATCGCGTGTGGCGTAGCACGTCTCGATACAGCTGGGTTGCGTGCTCTCAGCACGTCTTCAATGTTGTGTGCGGCGTAGGCACGTTTTCGCCGTAGCTGGGACTACGTACTCTGTAGTACGTCTCGTTGTCCTTGGGCGCTCTCTGTAGCGCGTCTCCAATATCGCGTGTGGCGTAGCACGTCTCGATACAGCTGGGTTGCACCCTTGTGCGTTGTACACTCTAGCACACCTGAGTCGTGTGCTCTCTAGCCCGTCTTGGATGCCTTCGCGTTGACCAAGTGCGTTGATATCGACGCACGTGTCGACCTCTGTCTTAGAGCGAATATGTTGCTTCCTTAGGCGTTGAATATTCTGCGTTTTGTAGTCTGAGTGCGTTGGGTACGACGCACGTGTCGAACTCAGTCTTCTGGGCAAATCTGTAGTTTTGCCGGACGCTGGGTACTCCGTAGTCTTGCTGGTCTGAGTGCGTCGGGTATGACGCACGTGTCAAACTCAGTATTCTGGGCAAATCTGTAGTTTTGCCGGACGCTGGGTACTCCGTAGTCTTGCTGGTCTGAGTGCGTTGGTTATGACGCACGTGTCAAACTCAGTATTCTGGGCAAATCTGTAGTTTTGCCAAACGCTGGATATTCTGTAGTCTCGCTGGTCTGAGTGCGTTGGTTATGACGCACGTGTCAAACTCAGTTTTCTGGGCAAATCTGTGGTTTTTGCCGGGTGCTGGGTACTCTGCGTTGTGTTGAGCTGAGTGCGTTGGGTATGACGCACGTGTCAAACTCAGTCTTCTGGGCAAATCTGCAGTTTTGCCGGACGCTGTGTACTCTGCAGCCTGGTCGGCTTGAGCCCATGGACGCTGACCGTGGTAGCTGTACACTTCGACTCCAGGATGGACACTCTAGGGTTACTAAAATGTCCACGCCTGTACGGTAGTGTTGTCACAACAAAGAGTCGTTATACTCGGCGGCAGGGAAGGTCCAGGCCAAACCATGCGTTATCCCTGTGACCAGTGGCACTATCCAAGTTGTGACAAACGAAGCGTACGTCTGGGTAGTAAGCTAAACCGATCAGTTTCGCTGGCTGGGGCTCCTCGGTGCCGTCTTGATACTGCCAAAGTGAGACTGTGCTGGATGCTCTCGATGTTCGTAGTCGTTGGCTCTTGGGGCGTTTGACGCTAGACGTTACGTTGTCCTTATAGCGTTGAGTTCGTCGGCGCTCACTGGGCCGCAAATGTAACCTTGCGCTGACGATCTTACCCACTGTCCTCGTACTGTCTGGAACTCGTTATGCCGGAGCAACTCGTCAAGTACTCGAGCGTGTGGTCATAAATGCCTTGACTATTAGCAAATCTCTTTAGTTGTACTCTTCTCTAATAATCAAGGTCCAGGCCAAACCATGCGTTATGAATATTAGATACTTTCCAACACAGAGGACCACGTACTTACAGTTGTCGGGCTTGCAGCAAACAGACCGATTTTCTGTTCTGCACTCCCTTTTATGCTTTGTCATTCTCAAAGCTTTTCGTCGTAAAAGCTCTTCGCGGCCATTTTAAAGCTTTATTATCGC
Source organism: Dichetophora obliterata (assembly GCA_963920525.1). Classification (NCBI taxonomy): domain Eukaryota; kingdom Metazoa; phylum Arthropoda; class Insecta; order Diptera; family Sciomyzidae; genus Dichetophora; species Dichetophora obliterata. The sequence continues at coordinate 148,976,997 of OY986435.1, read as the reverse complement.
TCGTTAAGATGGCTGCATCGCATGCTTGATGTCTCCTGCTTGAGCTTGATGGGTTTGAGGGTGTCGTTACACCTTACTAGTTGACCTCACACACGCTTGGCGAGCATGTTTGACGGTTGCTCCTATGGTGTGCTCTATGGTTATTGGTGGCTAGTTGTGGCTATTTGTGATGGCCATAATTTCTCAAAAATTATGGTCGTTACATCCCCTCCTTACTTTGGGGGGCATTGCGAGAACCTTGGTTCCCTCTCGAATAGTGGTCCGTACCTGGTACCACTCGTTGGGTGTCTTCACTATAAATTTACTACGCCTAGGGCCCAGGCGGGCCGTGGGATCGGCTTCGATCTGCTGGCGGACCTGCTCTGGCCACTCCGACTCGTGTAGTAATTTGGGCCCCACGGGTACTAACTCACCTCGATGCAGGTAGTTACGATGCCCGTGCCGGTCCTCGTCTTCGCTGGGCTTGTCCTCTTCCATGACTACGTCTTCGTACGCAGCCACTGGGCTGGGCATGTGGTAGCTCTGAATGCTCTCATCCACCGTGTTGACGTCGCTATCGCTGCTCTTGCGATGTCTATCGGCGTCACTGCTACTTTTCGTAGCGCTGCTGCCTCCGGTATCGCTGCTGCTACTCTCAGAATCGCTGCTGCTTTCAACGTCTGTCGTGACGTCAGGCAATTTGATGTTAGGTAGCGGTGCACTTACCCAAGCTATTTCGTCGGATATGTAGGCCGGTCTGCGTTGGCATATGAGACGAATTAGTCGCGCTGCTTGGCGACGTTTGCGTTCGGCGGCATATGGTCTAAACCAGGCCTTACTAAGCTGCATCGGCGGCCGAAAGTCTGCGATAGGATGATTCAGCAGTTCCACGGCGTGGTGCAAGAGAAATGCCCCACAGTCATGCAAGTTTCGTTGTTGCATGACTGGCACTACATGCCACGGCATGTTCTCCTTGCTAAGCCGACGGCTTCGTTCTGCTACGTTGGGGTGCTTGGCGGCATATTCTAGCTGTAGATATGCCCTTATGGCATCGACGGCTTCGGCATGTCTTCTTGCTGCGGCTGCTTGATGCTTTCCTGTGGACAAGGAGTCCATAATTAGGATGCATGGCGCGCGTGGGGCATCTAGCGGTATGTCAGCCTCGCTGGCGTTCGTTGCTAGATTGCCATGCATTACTGCAACCAGGTTCCAATGATTATGCTGGTTCACTGGGACCAGAATGATGTCTTTTCCAAAAAGATCTACTGTCTTGGTCCAATTTTTCAACCTCTGGTAAGCTTCTGCAGCTGTTGGTCGGCACGCTGTTGGTCGGTCTTGACCCGTGAGTGCAGCGAAAAACTGGCATGAAAGATGTAGACCGTGTTGCGCTGCTGTTCGTCTGGGATACCCTCATACCAGATCCATCTCAGGAACACGTCTATCGCTACGTCGTTTAGCCATCTGCCTTCTGCTAGGCATGCATAGTCTTCGCTATTTATTGTTTGGCTACCTTTGCCCATTTTGTAGGAGCCTATGGTGTATATGGGCTGTGGGCCCTCTAATACTTTCGATGCTGCCGGATACATGGCAGGCTTGCTGTCATCCAACCCTGCAGCGGGTGTTAACTGCGCTACTGCAGGTTGGGGTATGATGGTGTCACTACCATCCGTTATTGGTGCAGCCGGGTCACATAATGTGACGGGCTCACTCGGTGTCGGCGTTTCTAGTTGCCCTGTGGCGGCCTCTATGGCTCCGACCACAGACAACATCTTTCGCGTTGGGAGCATGTCTGACTGACGCGTGGTTGCGCGTCCTCTAGCGCATGCTGGTCGCCTTGTAATAGCTCCCCGTGTGCTACTTACAGGCTCTGCTACCGGTGATTGGCTACTAGCACGGCTTGTACTGCCCCGTGCGGTAACTATTGTCACTGGTGGCCTGGTGGCGAGCATAGGTGCTCCAGCCACCGGCGTGATGGGTGATGTCGGCGATTCTATAGTTGGCACGCTGCCTTTGCATTTTGCCACTGATTGCCACTCAACCTCAGTCGACGTCTCACTGCTACTACGCATTAAAGCTGTTGGCGTCGTCGCACGCTTCTTCGCAGTGCGTCGTATCGGACTCCTCGTCCGCTTGGCTCTTGAGCCAGTGTTGGTTGGTCGTGCCCGTAAACGACCCCTCGGGCCTTGCACGTCCATCCACTCGTCGCCTAACACAACGATACGAGGCCTCCTTGCCTCCAATTCCTGCTGTCGTGCACGATAGCGCTTGACGCTTTCCTCCATTTTGTTGTCACACATTATTCCGTTTAAAAAAATCGCTATTAACTTCCGAGAAGATTGTTTTGATAAAAACACGTCTGCACACAATGAATAAAATAAACGACTGTGCTGTTAAAATTCGCTTGTAACCCAGTAAACCTCAGTTTGCCGTTTTTGTTTTAGAGTGGCCACCTGTTGCCAAGTTTTCAATGACATGTACTTCATTTTTCGCGGGATTTTTTCATTTGAGTGTTTTCGTCCGTTGGTTAGATCTGTGCATGCATGTGTCTCTAAAGCTTGTGTTCGCGTTGTACTGCCCAAGTTTACCATTTGGTTTTTCTTGTGATTCTTTCACTGCTTTGGTCCGTCGGACTTGCTTGTTGGTTACTTGTTGACTGTTGGCCGTTTGTTGAATTTCTAGTGTGTGCGATGTTTTTGGGTGGAGATTTTGACTGGTGTCCGTCCAGATCTCCTGGTGACTACTGCGCCATTCACTGCTATCTGCGTTCTTGCCTCGTTATTGACTGGTTTTTGATGATTCAGCAATGTCTTGGCCATACTGCCTCAATTCGCTGACGTGCACAGTCCTATTTGCTCGTTCTGCAATTTGTGTTAGCCTGCGGCTGGCAGGGGCTTGTTGTTGTAGCTTGAACCGCTGGCATGATGTGCAATTGCGCACGTGACGACTTACTGCACGAAACATCCCTGGCCAGTAGTAATGATTTGCTAACCGGGCGATGGTTTTTCGAATTCCTTGATGTCCTGCTACAGGATCATCGTGGTTTTCCTCTAATACGCGCTTTCTCAAAGGCGTTGGCACACAAAGTTTCCACGGTGCGCAGTCCTCGTCGCCTGCTCTGCGTGGAATGTGCCTGTATAGTTGACCATTTTCAACTGTATAATCCGGATACTTTTCCGGTTCCTGTTGGACTTCCTGTAATCTTCTGTCCAACCATGGACAACTCACGTCCTCACTGGCGTCTCCTGTTGTCCTGAGAAGTACGTCCCTTGGTTGTCGCGACAGTGTGCCCACGACCACTTTTAACTTCCCCTTTGATGCATTTTTGTCCGCGGTTGCTGCCGCTTTCCTACAGTTGTTCACGCAGGTGTCGCTGCCTTTTGTTCTACAGTTTTTCACGCAGGTGTCGCTGCCTTTTCTTTGCATTTGGTTCTGCGGTTGCTGCCGCCGTTTTGCAGTTGTTTCTGCGGTTGCTGCCGCCGGTTGCAGTTGGTCACGCGGTTGCTGCCGCCCTTCTGCAGTTGTTTCTGCGGTTGCCGCCGCCGGTTGCAGTTGGTCACGCGGTTGCTGCCGCCGTTTTGCAGTTGTTTCTGCGGTTGCTGCCGCCGGTTGCAATTGTTCACGCGGTTGCTGCCGCCGTTTTGCAGTTGTTTCTGCGGTTGCTGCCGCCGGTTGCAGTTGGTCACGCGGTTGCTGCCGCCCTTTTGCAGTTGTTTCTGCGGTTGCCGCCGCCGGTTGCAGTTGTTCACGCGGTTGCTGCCGCCCTTTTGCAGTTGTTTCTGCGGTTGCCGCCGCCGGTTGCAGTTGGTCACGCGGTTGCTGCCGCCGTTTTGCAGTTGTTTCTGCGGTTGCTGCCGCCGGTTGCAGTTGGTCCCGCGGTTGCTGCCGCCGTTTTGCAGTTGTTTCTGCGGTTGCTGCCGCCGGTTTTGCAGTTGTTTCTGCGGTTGCTGCCGCCGGTAGCAGTTGGTCACGCGGTTGCTGCCGCCCTTTTGCAGTTGTTTCTGCGGTTGCTGCCGCCGGTTGCAGTTGTCCACGCGGTTGCTGCCGCCCTTTTTGTATGACAGGACAAATTGGTTCGCTCCTATCCATCACGCCTGTGTCCAAAATTAATCGATGACCACCGATGATCAATTCTGCCTTGACCGCTCTCAAAAAATCCAGACCAAGGATCAGCGGGTCGAGTGTCGTTGGCATAACTAATAATTTTACATTTTGCCTACACAGTGCTCCTAGTTCCACTTGTATCAGCAGGGCCTCCTCGACTCGAGTTGTATAACCGTTTGCCAAACGTACCGCCGTCTTCATGGGGATCAGTCTGCCTCGCGGTGCCCATTCTTTGGCCAGGTCCTGGCTGATAAAGCTCCTCGTTGCCCCTGTGTCTATCGTGGCTATTGCTTCTTTCCCGCCCAGGGTGATGAGAGCTGCGATTCGGCCCTCGTGGTATACAATAGGAGAGATTCCTTTGACTGACGTGTTGCTTGTAGGGGTGCTGTTTTCTGGGGCTCGTGCGCACCTCGATCCTGACGAGTCCCTCTGGCGTTTCCCGAACTTTTCTCACAACAGTCGTCTGTCCTGGCAATATTGTTTCCACATACTCGGCAAATTATCAACGATTTGCCTCCGCATTCTCGCTGCATGTGTCCTGTAGCTCCACAATTGAAACAAGCTCTCTTCAAATCGACGAATTCTGACTTCGTTTCAATGCTCTGAAATTTTCCTTCTCCGACTTCTTCACGAGGTCGGTGGGAGACCCTCGGTGGTTGCTCTTCGCGTGAGCGAGTACTTAACTTCTGCCCTTCGATGCGAATGTCCTCCAAGTCCTCTGCTAAGGATATCAGCTCGTCCAGTGTACTAAAATCTTTTCTTTTTATGTACCACTGGTAGTCCACATGACAATTTCTAAAAATCCTCTTCATCTTTTGGTCTTCATTGTACTCCGCATGCCTCATCAAGTCCTGCATGGTAATGACAAAATCTTTAAAAGGTTCATTCGGCTGCTGCGTCCGCTGGCGTATGGTGTCATCCAGATGCTCAAAATATCGATTTGGCAGGAAAAACCGTAAAAAATCTTTTTTAAACGTTTTCCACTCGGTCCAGTGGCGATTATTGTTGCGATACCATGTCAAAGCTCTGTCTTTGAGCAATTCTGGCATCGTCCTTGGCAACAGATTTTCGTTCACGTTATATACGCTAGCAAGCTCTTCAAGTCGCTCTACAAATGCTAGTGGGTTCGGTCCACCGTCGTACTTTGTTGACCATCTTCTCACCTGTTCGATAACGTTCGTATAAGGTACGCTGGGTGGGCGAACTGTAGTCACTCCTGGTTCCAGCTGACTCTCCAATTCTGCTGCTGAAATGTCCAGAAAGTCCATTTTCAAAGTAGTTGTTGTTGGTGGTTTCGGGGAGATGGCTCGAGCATATTGGGCTTCCAACTCCTGGAGGCGCTTTTCGACTCCGTCCTCGAAGTCACCGGCTTTGATGAAGGTAGTTAACCGCTTACGTAGCTCTTCAGCACTGCCTGAGCTGTCCAAGCCGAATTCTTCTAAAATTTTCTGATTTGTCTCTTTGTTGACGTTGTGTACCCAAGATGAATGGACCATGTTGTAACTTTTAAATTCCTAAATTTTCCTTTATTTAATCCTTGTTCTTATCTCTCGTCTTTAAACCGAATACTTCTTTTTTATTCAGGGTCCCTGCTCGGGCGCCATTTGTAACGGTACGTTTTACGCTGGGGTATCACTCGCCGGACCAGCAGTCCTGTCACAAAACAATTTCTATTTTGGGACCCAGAAATAAAGAAGCTGAAGCGGTTTTATTTTAAATTCAAGAACTCTTGTTTATTAAATTTAGCTTCAGTGCTTTTATATTAGATCTATCTTTAATAAATGTAAAACGTATAGGATGGCGCTTCCTGCGCGGTAAATAAGGAAATAAAATAATGAATTTAAGTTGTCGGTGATGGCTTACTTGCGTGCTCTCAGCACGTCTTCAATGTCGTGTGCGGCGTAGGCACGTTTTCGCCGTAGCTGGGACTACGTGCTCTGTAGTACGTCTCGTTGTCCTTGAGCGCTCTCTGTAGCGCGTCTCCAATATCGCGTGTGGCGTAGCACGTCTCGATACAGCTGGGTTGCGTGCTCTCAGCACGTCTTCAATGTCGTGTGCGGCGTAGGCACGTTTTCGCCGTAGCTGGGACTACGTACTCTGTAGTACGTCTCGTTGTCCTTGGGCGCTCTCTGTAGCGCGTCTCCAATATCGCGTGTGGCGTAGCACGTCTCGATACAGCTGGGTTGCGTGCTCTCAGCACGTCTTCAATGTTGTGTGCGGCGTAGGCACGTTTTCGCCGTAGCTGGGACTACGTACTCTGTAGTACGTCTCGTTGTCCTTGGGCGCTCTCTGTAGCGCGTCTCCAATATCGCGTGTGGCGTAGCACGTCTCGATACAGCTGGGTTGCACCCTTGTGCGTTGTACACTCTAGCACACCTGAGTCGTGTGCTCTCTAGCCCGTCTTGGATGCCTTCGCGTTGACCAAGTGCGTTGATATCGACGCACGTGTCGACCTCTGTCTTAGAGCGAATATGTTGCTTCCTTAGGCGTTGAATATTCTGCGTTTTGTAGTCTGAGTGCGTTGGGTACGACGCACGTGTCGAACTCAGTCTTCTGGGCAAATCTGTAGTTTTGCCGGACGCTGGGTACTCCGTAGTCTTGCTGGTCTGAGTGCGTCGGGTATGACGCACGTGTCAAACTCAGTATTCTGGGCAAATCTGTAGTTTTGCCGGACGCTGGGTACTCCGTAGTCTTGCTGGTCTGAGTGCGTTGGTTATGACGCACGTGTCAAACTCAGTATTCTGGGCAAATCTGTAGTTTTGCCAAACGCTGGATATTCTGTAGTCTCGCTGGTCTGAGTGCGTTGGTTATGACGCACGTGTCAAACTCAGTTTTCTGGGCAAATCTGTGGTTTTTGCCGGGTGCTGGGTACTCTGCGTTGTGTTGAGCTGAGTGCGTTGGGTATGACGCACGTGTCAAACTCAGTCTTCTGGGCAAATCTGCAGTTTTGCCGGACGCTGTGTACTCTGCAGCCTGGTCGGCTTGAGCCCATGGACGCTGACCGTGGTAGCTGTACACTTCGACTCCAGGATGGACACTCTAGGGTTACTAAAATGTCCACGCCTGTACGGTAGTGTTGTCACAACAAAGAGTCGTTATACTCGGCGGCAGGGAAGGTCCAGGCCAAACCATGCGTTATCCCTGTGACCAGTGGCACTATCCAAGTTGTGACAAACGAAGCGTACGTCTGGGTAGTAAGCTAAACCGATCAGTTTCGCTGGCTGGGGCTCCTCGGTGCCGTCTTGATACTGCCAAAGTGAGACTGTGCTGGATGCTCTCGATGTTCGTAGTCGTTGGCTCTTGGGGCGTTTGACGCTAGACGTTACGTTGTCCTTATAGCGTTGAGTTCGTCGGCGCTCACTGGGCCGCAAATGTAACCTTGCGCTGACGATCTTACCCACTGTCCTCGTACTGTCTGGAACTCGTTATGCCGGAGCAACTCGTCAAGTACTCGAGCGTGTGGTCATAAATGCCTTGACTATTAGCAAATCTCTTTAGTTGTACTCTTCTCTAATAATCAAGGTCCAGGCCAAACCATGCGTTATGAATATTAGATACTTTCCAACACAGAGGACCACGTACTTACAGTTGTCGGGCTTGCAGCAAACAGACCGATTTTCTGTTCTGCACTCCCTTTTATGCTTTGTCATTCTCAAAGCTTTTCGTCGTAAAAGCTCTTCGCGGCCATTTTAAAGCTTTATTATCGCTCGTTAAGATGGCTGCATCGCATGCTTGATGTCTCCTGCTTGAGCTTGATGGGTTTGAGGGTGTCGTTACACCTTACTAGTTGACCTCACACACGCTTGGCGAGCATGTTTGACGGTTGCTCCTATGGTGTGCTCTATGGTTATTGGTGGCTAGTTGTGGCTATTTGTGATGGCCATAATTTCTCAAAAATTATGGTCGTTACAGAATCCATATTATTATTAATTCCTTGTTCTAAATACGTACATACCCGGGTGTGCACACATTAATTAGACAGAATTTTCAAATAGCACGAACCGAAGAAGTTGTTAGACTACCGTTGAGAGCTTACAGTTAGAGCTTATATGTTTTCAAACTATAGGTCTAAATAGGTTTTAAAATAATTTCAATATACGTCTTAATAACGAAAACACTCGCTAGGTACGGATTCTAACCGACAAGGCTGCACCAATTAGATGCATTTTTGAGATGCTAAATGCAAAACTGCAGAAAAATTTTAAACCATATGAAGCAGTGACAGTTGATAAGCATTTTTATCCTTACCGGGTAAGTAAAAAGTTTATCCAATACATACCCTCTAATCCAACAAAATATTGCATCAAAGTTTGGTGAGCTGGCAACTCTAAAACTTCCTACAAACTCAAGGCGAAAGAGTAGTTTGCCAGCTCGTAGAGGGCTAAAGGAACTCTGGTCGGACAATTGTTTATATATTTATTTATTTATTTATTTAGTTTCTTCAGTCTATGAACAATAATTCTTACAGACTAGGCAATAGTTATTAACAAAAAATAAATATTACAAAATGTTATTTAACAGAGATCGCATTTAATTTATAGATACAGAAAAATCTAGATTATGATTAGCGTTAATAATATTAAACATATGAAGAGCTTTAAAAATAGGAGCATTAGCAGCGTAGTTAGTGCGACACATTACTAAATAAAAAGGATCCGGATTTCTGAGAATCCTATTAGGAGCATTAAAATTAATCATTTCTAAAAGTGTAGGGCTGCCAACCAGGCCAGAAATAATATCATGTACGAAAAGGAGAGACAAAATGTTTCCCCTACTCTCAAGAGTTTTAAGACCAATAAGCAAACAACGAGCACTACATGGGGGAAAAGAATCTTCAAAATTAAGCGAGCGTAAGGCAAACCTAGTAAACGATTTTGTCGATAAATTCTTCATTTCGTTGTCATTAATGAAGAAATTTATACGATGGATCCTTGGAATAGTTGGTACTTTGATAAAAAATTAACCATACATTCCAGAAAATTTCTAGCCATCAAAAATACGTAAAGTTTTCTCAACTGAATTTACTATGGAAATGTAACTATGTGCTCCAGTGTTGCCACTTTTTGAGTAATTCCTCAAAACGTGAGGAATTTAAAGTAGCTGTGAGTAATTTTTGAGAAATTTTTGAGGAATTTGAAAATTTTTAGAATTTTTTTTAATACATATACAAAATAAACTTTTTCAGCAACTTTTTCTGGTTGGTAAAAACATAACTTTAAAATAAACTGAACACTGCACTTTCCGATTGCGTTTCCCCGTCACTATAAAAAAAATTGAAACAAGTGCAAACGAACTTAAATATTGGCGTACGGTTTTAGCTAAAATGAATACAAGAAAAAGGAAACATGGTTGCGGTCTTCATCGGAAGCAAAGGCATGCGTTGACTTTTTATGTAATATCGTTAATTTTGGCAAATCCGACTTAGTGTTGCCATATTACATTATTGTCCTAATTGGGTTAGAGAAATTTTAGAGCAATCGTTGAAGTAATAGCCAGCAAAAACGAGCATATAAATTCAATCAAATTTGGCTGTTTAAGATCTCGATAATGAGTGGAGATTATTTTTACCTCGATTATTTTTTAGATCCAGAGTCGTATTAAAACGAGTTTTTACTATAAAAAAAATTTAGTAAATGTATTTATTTTAAATTTAAGAAAAAGTAATATCATTACTATTTTTTTTCTAATGCATCAGTTTAGCGAGTATTTAGTAAATAATATCACTAGTTCGAGAAACCGACTTGATACAAAAACAGTTTTATCATTTAATAAGCTTTAATTTTTAATAAAAAAGGAATTAATAAAAATAGTGATGACCTATTTGAATCAAATAAAAAAATGTTTGAATTGAATTGGAAAAATAAAGTTCCATATAAATAATTTATTATTATTATTATTTATTTATTTATTACTATTATTTTTATAACATTGGAATATACTTAATATTACATAGCATTTAATCTAAAAATACTGCTTTCTGATGCCCTATTTGGGCATGTGACGAAATGCAGTAAGATATACTTAAAATGAAATAAAATTATTGAAGTATTGGGGTGGGGCCAAAAATTAAACATTAAAACATAACAGATATGTGCATATAGTTGACTTATTAATATTGATAAAATAAATATATTATGAAAAGCGAACAAATTAAAACAAAGGTACGAAAGAGAAGAAAAAAAAAATTTTTAAATAAAAAAAAAATTTAAAAAAAATTTAAAAAATTACCAATTTAAAATGAAATATAAAATTAGACTTGATTAATTTGTAATATTAAACTAAAACAGAATTTAGAAAATCAATAGTTGTGAAGTCAAAATTGAACAGCCATGATTTTACCTCTTTTAGAAACAAAGTATTATGACGGATACAACGTACATTAGCCGGTAAGTTATTAAAAAGCCGGGGAGAAGTACAAGAATAAGAGTAAAAGAAAACAGATAGGTTATGGGACGGAACCTTAACAATATGCTGGTCATTGACCTTTAAGTTATATTTAGCATACTTAATGTTAGACAAGTTGCCCGATCTTTTAAAAAAAACTTTTAACACTTGATAAAAGTAAAGATGGCGGATAGGTAGAACATTTAAATTTTTAAATAGTGGAAAGCTACTGTCCATTCTTTTTTTCCTGTGGATTATACGTATTAAATGTTTTTGAGCGACTTGTAGTGGATTGATCTTATTGGAATGGGTACCACCCCAGCAAGTTATGCCATATTGCAGTTTAGAATGGAAAATCCCATGGTAGATACAAGTTAGTAATTTTGGCGAGCAATACGAACTCAATAAATAAATCTTTCTTGTTGCACCTAACAGATATCTTTTAAGAGCAACAGTGTGTTCTAACCATGAGACTTTCCAGTCTAACAATAGCCCAAGATATTTGAAGGATTTGACACATTCTATAGGAAAACAAAGCGGGGAACATAGACAAGAATCATCAAAAGTTTTTAAAGGAGAGTTATAATTAGAAACATTTTTACCATACGAAAATTTCTTACAGCCAGCACAATGAAATACAAAACTATTTAAATTTATATCCATGCCACTTATATTAAAATACATAAGCTTGGTTTTGTCACTAAGCACCAACCTGTGAGAGTCAAACCAGTGCCTTAAAAGCTCCAAGTCATTATTCAATTCACAAGTCAGATTATGCATTGAATCACTTGCAAAGGTGCAAGCCATGTCATCCGCAAATGCTATTACATTACTAAAGAAAGGAAGACTAAAGATCGAATTAATAAAAACAAGAAACAGAATGGGCCCAAGAACAGAGCCCTGGGGGACGCCTATATCTACATCAATGAATTTACTAAAGTTACTATTAATTTTTACTTTCTGGAACCTATTTGACAAATAAGACTGAAACCAATTATAGACAGAACCTCTAAACCCACATTTACACAGTTTGGTAAGAAGAATTTTATGATCAGCAGTACCGAAAGCTTTTGTTATGTCCACAAAAAGGGCTGCACAAACTTTCTTATTATTCAAGCTACTGTAAATATTGTTACAAAAATTAAGGAGAGCATCTTCTGTGGACAAACCCTCCCTGAAACCAAACTGACAATTACTAAAAAAGTTATTTTTAGAAAGAAATTTTATCATTCTCACCTTGACAGCTTTTTCAAAAATTTTGGCAAACACGGGAAGTAATGATATAGGTCTGTAATTGTTTAACTCAGTTCTATCACCCTTCTTAAACAAAGGTGTAACAATTGCCTTTTTAAGATCATCAGGGAAAATACCAAGCTCAATACTTTTATTATAAATATGACATAAAACATCTACAACATTAAAGACTACCCTTTTTAAAAAAACATTTGAAAAAAAATCTTCACAACAAGAATAGGAATTATTAAGGCCTATTATTATTTTATATAATTCCAAAGAAGAAATGGGTTCAAAGTACAAACTATTAGGGTAAAACGGCTCATGATCTAAACAGTTACAAGAAACATTAAGAGGACTAACATCAGCAACAACAGCTTTACCAATTTTAGCAAAAAACTTATTAAAGGTATCAGCCTTTGCATTAGCATCCCGTACAACAATGCCTTCAACATTTATGCAATCAATTTGTTTATTATTTCTGGGTTTATTTAAAATATCGTTTACTAATTGCCATTCTTTTTTAACGTTGCCCTCAATTTTTCTAAATTCATTTAGATAAAACTCTGATTTACAAAAAGAAACTTGAGCAGAAATTTCTTTGCATAGTTTTTTATAGCTTCCTTTTAAACATAAATTGGAAGGTTGTTTTGACAATTTCTTGGAAAGATTATTTTTAAAATGTATTTTTTTCAATAAAATATGAGTCATCCATGGCTTTAATTTTTTCAACTTAAGATCTTTACTATCGAATTTAGATGAACACGAACTAACATGTTGAGATAAAGTTTGATTTTTTGTTGAGATATAGTATGCTTTAGATGGATTAGGTTCACAATAAACTGTATTCCAAGTTACAAATTTAAGTCTATCATTTAATTTAGAAAAATCAATTTTTTTAATTAGAAATGTTTGTACCGGGACTGGTTTATAAAGCCTTTTAACATTTTCAATATATAAACAAGTCAAACAATGATCAGAAAAATTCATATTTGCCACTGAAATAGACATAGACATATTACTAGACGTACTTAACTTTACAAAAACATGATCGATACAGCTTGAAGAACTATCGGAAATACGGGTAGGTTCATTTACACAAGACTCCAGACCATAAGACGAAAGAAGAAATAAATATTTATCAACAACAGATGTATTCTCCAGAATATTTAAATTAATGTCACCCAGGAGGATAACATTACTACAGTTATTGCCAGACAAAAGAGTATTCAAATCGCTCAAAAAAATTTCAATGTTGGAAATTCCATGGAATCTATAAATGCAAAAGAAAGTGAACTTATTGTCGTCAATGACGCAGCAAATTTTCGCTACATCAGAACTTTGAAATTTATAGCAACAAAAATCACACGCAAATTCTTCTTTTACAAATACAGCTACTCCTCCAGCAGCATAGTCATTGTTACAGATCGCAAAACAATTGTAACCGGGAATATTAAACATATCGATCTCAAAGTCATATACCCAAGTTTCTGTAAAAAATATAAAATCAGGCTTGTTGGAAAAAGACTCTAAATGCAAAATAAAGTTATCAAAATTTTTACGAAGACTTCTAATGTTTTGATGAATGATATAAAAACTATTTGGGTTTTTATGGTTTGAGGAAATAATATCAAAATTTAATTTATTGCATTGCGCAAGGGGAATATTAAATAAATTATCTTGAAGATTTAAATTAACCATGTTATATTAAAAAATTTAAAATTTGTTAATATAAAATCAAAAAACTATTGCAGTTTGCGAAAAAACTGCTCTCAAAAAATTTTATGAAAATCTTCACTAAAATTAATAACCACCGCATTATCACCCTCTTTTTTGCGCAATAAAATTCTACCATTCGAAACCCAAAGATATTTAAAATTTTTTTCTTTTCTTAGCTTCTGAGCTTCGTTGAAAAGAAATCTAGTATTAGGAGAAAAACTATCATTAATAAAAATTCTAGAAGCACGTTCACAATTGAAAATTTTAGTATTTAAATTATTTTTGTACCTAAACTTGTTTTTCATAATTGCCTTCTTACTTAAGCGAGAGACAAACTTAACGCATAAAATATTTTGTGATGAATTATTGGAAGCGGCATCCCTAGACTTCTGTATGCGTTTAACGTAACAATCGTCGATTTGTTCTTTTGTTACGTTGTCATCCAAGCCATCAGTAAAAATTTTAAGCGCGAGTTACGACCCCCACTCAAACGACAACAACAAATACATATACTTCTCAGCCACCACCCAAACCATCGAGGCTCAATACGCCGCTGCAACACTTACAGTAACAATTACAACAAACACAACAACAATACCAAATTAACCAACAAGTCAAAGACATCGTTACTACATTTACAACAACAGCACAAACGGCAATTAAATCTCGGCACCCACAACAATAGCACCAGAAACAACAACATAATAAGCCCCACTGCACTACTTAAAGTGCAGCGTAATCAATAAGATATTTTAAGTGTTCCAATTTTATTTACACTCTTTCTTTATTTTTTTCCTCATAAATCGCAACTATTAAAATAGGTTCAATTTTAAAGTATAACATTAAAATCAAACTCTTGCATTTCTGATATTATGTTGCAACCATAAATTGGGCAACATTTTACGATTATTTATTCTACATATTAACCACAAGACATTAAAATGAAACCCTTGCATTTTTGATATTATGTTGCAACTATAAATTAGGCAACACTTTGCGACTATTAACTTTTACATATTAACCACATTGTATTTCTTTTACATACATTACATTTCTCCTATTTTACAATTGTATTTCTTCCATTTATATCTTTACATACTTTTACACATTTACATTTCGAAAACGAATTGGTTAGATTTTAAGAAAGAGTTGTAATAAAGTTCAGTTCTAAGTTTACAGCAGAAAAGAAAAGTGTGTTTCAATCAAACTGCTCTAAGCAAGGAACATAACTGGCGCAGTCTACGGCTTGGCGAACCATCTTGTGAATAGTGAATAATCAGTATCCTTCTTATTTGAAGAATAAGTGATAAAATAATTGTTCGAAAGAATATCGAACTAAAATTATTGTAATTATCAGAAGTTATTATCGAGAGAATATCGATACATAATATTCTGAAATAAGTGTTGACTGAATATCAGCACATTTTTTTTTCACAAGATCGGTTAAGTATCAACTTTTAATCGCCGTTGGAACTCAACGCTCTGAAAGGACGACTATATCAACTTTTAATCGCCGTTGGAACTCAACGCTCTGAAAGGACGACTATATCAACTTTTTAATCGCCATTGGAACTCAACGCTCTGAAAGGACGACTAGCGAACAACAAGCATCATGCAGCTAAAGCAGTTAATCATCATCATCGTTGGAAGCATGTAAGTCGAAAACTGAAAAATAATTAAATAAAACAAAGCTTAAAAATAAAACAAATAAATTTTTTCAATAAAAGGGGATAAGAAAAGAAAAATTTCAATACGTTAACAATTTTATTCAATAAAAAAAAAAAAGAACAAAGAAAAAAATTCATGTGGAAAAAAACCCAGAAAAAACGTGCAGAAAATCAGCCCTATTCAGTTTCCCTCAGTAATCTTTTTAAAAGCAGAAGCCTTAGTTCAATTCTAGAAGAACCAAGTAGAGAATTTACTATGGAAAATACAGCCCCCATCCCAACCCTTCCCACCCCTGCCCCTGTATATGTGGATATTTTTCAGTCACTTCGCATTCCAGATGCAATAAAGGATTTGCCTCAATATGATGGCAATCCTCGACTACTATACGAATTTCTAAATAACGTAGAGGAAATATTGTTACATACAAGAGGTGCTAGTCATACGCCTCAAGGACAAATACTACTAAGGGCAATACGAAATAAGATAGTCGGTCAGGCAAACGAAGTACTAAATATGTACGGAACGTCACTCAATTGGGAAAACATAAAAACTAACTTAATTCTGCATTACTCTGACAAAAGATCGGAGACTTCACTTATTAGGGATTTACACAACTTACGACAATACAACAAAACTGTAGAAAATTTTTTCAGTGAAATAATAGAAATTCAGGCTACACTGTGCAACAATATTTTGATACACGAAAGTGATCAAAATGTTGTAGCAGCAAAAAAAGAACTATTTGCGGAAATGTGTCTAAACTCATTTTTAAGTGGTCTTAGAGAGCCACTTGGCTCAAACATTAGGGCTATGAGGCCAGAATCCTTGGCCACTGCTTTAGCCTACTGTATAAAAGAACAAAATATTCATTACATGAGATCAGAAAGAAACACATATCAGAGTAAACAATATAAGCCATATAATACGTTCAATAAATATCCAGCAAGAATGCAAAACCCACGTAACTTTACACCAAATACGTCTAACTATAATCCAAACACATCAAATTACTACCAAAACACATATAACCCAAACCAGTCCCGATTTAATAACCCACCAACATACAATAGGTTTAATCCTAATCATAACCCTTTTAGAAATAACCACAACAATAATAACAATTCGTCATTTTCTGCCAGACAACCACAACCAGAACCAATGGACACAAGTTCAGGTTTTACAAACACTAAAAACTCCACTGTATCTCAAAGGAATAATAATTCCGATGTAAGCATGCGTTCTAAATTTTCCAGGATGACAAGACCAAGAACAGAAGAATTTCATAACATAAATAAAAATCCAAGGATCCAACGCCCCAATACCTCTTACCAACAACAATTAGATCAATATACAGATGACTCAATAGAAGACATCAATAACATTGAAGATGATCAAAATTTTTTCCGATCAGCCTCACCGAACCAACAGGATACATAGACGTAAATAGACATGGATCTGAGCTAGCATATGTTAACATATCATCCCCTTTTGGTAGACCATTGAGATTTCTTATAGATACGGGAGCGTCAGCCTCATTTATTAATCCCGAATTCATACATAAAGACGATATTAAAAAATGTAAATTAACTTCAATCTCTACTATACTTGGAAAATATACTCTTAATGAGCAAGTATCATTACCTATATTTCGTGAATTCAATCAACGCGGTAATCTCATATTCCTTCTCTTCAAATTCCATAATTATTTCGATGGACTAATCGGACTTGATGCCCTTACTCAACTCGGTGCAACAGTTAATCTTGTTAGCAAATCACTTAATACACAAAACTCAACTATTAATCTACAATTTAAACCAAATATAATATCAAAAAAATACTTGATTGCACCTAGATCTAAAACAGTTATTGAATTGCCAGTAGACACTCAAAATGGATCAATTTATCTCAGAAACACAGAACTTAAACCTAACTTAGTTATATCAGAAGGTATATACGAATCAAAAAACTGGGTTGCTTCACTGGAAGTAATAAATTTTTCTGAAAATGAACAATCCCTTTTTCTTGAACAGCCTCTTAAAGTAAACCCTTACAACACTTCTGACTTTGTCGAATTAAATAATATAAACCCAGATAATACTTGTGACCCAAACCACTTTGTAGACTTATCAGAAATTCTCAGATTAGACCATCTGAATTCAGAAGAAAAACAAAAGTTATTGAAACTCTGTAAGAAAAATAACGACGTATTCTACAAAGAAGGAGAACAATTAACATTCTCCAACGAAATTAAGCACAAAATATCCACAACAGATGACATTCCAATTTACACCAAATCGTACAGATATCCATACGTCCACAAAGACGAGGTACAATGTCAAATCGCAAAAATGCTTCAACAGGGAATAATCCGCCATAGCTATTCCCCTTGGAGTTCTCCCGTTTGGATCGTTCCAAAGAAAAAGGACTCCAGTGGAAAACAAAAGTGGCGCCTCGTCATAGACTATCGGAAGCTTAATGAAAAAACAATATCAGATAGGTACCCGCTCCCCAATATAAATGAAATTCTGGATAAACTAGGTAAATGTGTATATTTTTCTACGCTTGACTTAGCAAGCGGTTTTCATCAAATAGAAATGCATCATAAACATATACAAAAAACTGCGTTCACAGTAGAAGGTGGTCACTATGAATACATAAGAATGCCATTCGGTCTAAAGAACGCTCCATCAACGTTTCAGAGAGTGATGGACAATGTTCTTAGAGAATTAGTAGGAAAAATTTGTCTTGTCTACCTAGATGATATAATAATCTACTCAACTTCTCTTCAAGAACATCTTGAAAGTCTTGAAAAAGTTTTTGAAAAATTACGTTCGGCAAACTTCAAAATCCAACTAGACAAGTCAGAGTTCCTGCATAAAGAAGTAGCGTTCCTGGGACACATTGTATCAACAGATGGTATCAAACCAAATCCTTCCAAAATAGAAGCCATCCAAAATTATCCAATTCCGCAAACTAGGAAACAAATTAAAGCTTTTCTTGGGTTACTAGGTTATTACCGAAAATTCATTAAAGATCTATCAAAACTTATAAAACCTCTTACTGAGTGCCTAAAAAAAGACAAGAAAATCGTAATTAATGATCGATATATACAGGCATTCAATACATGTAGACACCTTTTAACAAATGACCCAATACTGCAGTATCCAGACTTCTCCAAACCGTTTATTCTCACAACAGACGCTAGTAATTATGCTCTAGGCGCAGTCTTATCCCAAGGCACTATAGGCAGTGATAAGCCAGTTTGCTACGCGAGTAGAACGCTTTCCGACTCGGAAACAAATTATTCTACTATAGAAAAAGAATTACTCGCCATTATGTGGGCGACTAAGTACTTTCGGCCATACCTTTATGGTAGAAAATTCAAGATAGTTACTGACCATAGACCTCTAACCTGGCTTATGAGTTTGAAAGAACCCAACTCTAAACTCATTCGCTGGCGCCTTAAATTAGAGGAGTATGATTACGAGATAGTCTATAAAAAGGGAAAGCTTAATTCAAATGCCGACGCTTTAAGCAGAATAATACAGGATAAACCAAACACTAACGTGGACGTAAACATTAACGATACAGAATCTAATCACGCTACAAACGGAAGCACAATTCACTCTGCTATAGAAAATCTCAACGATGGAATAGCTATTTCCGAAAAACCACTAAACGATTTTAATCTACAAATAATTCTACAAATATCAAGCCAAGCACCTGAAATCACAGTCGAAATTCCATTTAGAAATAAACAAAGACGCATAATCCGAAAAACTAATTTTAATGAAGACAGTATTACTCAAATTTTAAAAAACTATATGGCACCTAATAAATTATCTGCCATCTATACGGATGACGATACATTCAGAATAGTCCAGGATGTATACTCCAAATATTTTTCACATACCCAAATATTCCGTGTAATACGCTGCATGGAAATATTACAGGACATAACACAAAGCGACGAACAAGAACAGTTGATTAGGGATTATCACAATCGACATAACCATAGAGGAATAAATGAAACACATTTGCATCTCAAAAGAAAGTACTACTTTCCATTTATGAAAAATAAAATCACACAAACAATTAATAACTGCGAAACCTGCAAAACTCAAAAATACGATAGGAATCCCCCTAAAACAAAATTTGAAAAACCAGAAACACCTATTAAGCCACTCGATATTTTGCACATCGATATATATACAATTAACAATCACCCTATCTTAACAATAATTGACAAATTTTCTAAGTTCGGAGCAGGTTATAATCTACAATCGAAAAATAGCGTATCCATCCTAAAAGCATTAAAAACATACATCAGTGTTTACGGTACACCTCGAAAAATTGTATGTGACCAAGGTCAAGAATTTATGGCAAATATATTTAAGGACTTCTGTCGTCAGTACCAAATAGAACTGCATTTTACGTCATTCCAACAATCGAGTAGTAATTCTCCAGTAGAGCGTATGCATTCCACTTTAACTGAAATTTACAGAATTTTACTTACAACTCGAAAAGAAAACAATCTATCTCTTGAACATGACGAAATTTTAGCAGAAACATTTATAACTTACAATAACGCAATTCACTCCGCCACCAAACACACTCCCTACGAGTTATTTTTTGGCAGAACATACAAATTCAATAACATAATTTCATTTCACAATGAACACGAATACCTTCAAAAGTTAAAAGAATATCAGGAGATTCTATACCCAAAAATATGTGAACAGCTTAAACAAATTACAAGCCTTAACATAGATAAAATCAATGTAACTAGAGACGAACCCGAAAATTTCGACAGCAACAAAACCATATTTAGAAAAGAAAATAGAAGAAATAAAATGACTCCTAGATTCACAAAACATAAAGTAAAACGCAATAAAAAAGTCACATTAACCACAATAAAAGACCAAAAATTACACAAATCCAAACTAAGAAAACAAAATAAACCATAAATTTTAACATTATACCTCGAATTTTTTTTCCAATAGGCACTTTTAGCTTGCATTATATTTGTATATTTTCACTTTTTAGGGTACAACTGGTCATTGGACAGTTAATAGAGATTCATAACGTCAAAGATAACCAAGGTATAATTCCACTCAGACTCGGACCGGCACGAGTAGTAAAAGGGTATAACAATTTAATCCATATAATCGACCTAGACAAATACCATGAAAACATTAACAAATTATCCACTACCTTTACTGAAATTAAAGCACAAGGTATACAACCAAATCTTATAAAAGTAACTGAAATGAAACTTTTCGAACTAAAGAATAAAATTCAAACACTATCACCTGTTGCTAGACAAAAAAGGGGTATCTTGAATGGACTAGGATCAGTAGTAAAGTTTATTACAGGAAACATGGATGCGGTTGATGCACAAAATTTAAATAATGAAATAACAAAATTAAAAGAAAATGAAGAAAACTTACAAAAAGAATCGGTCAATCAAAACAAATTGAATATGCAAATGATCGCAAGATTTAAAAATATTACTGAACACATGAATAATGAACATAGCACAATTGAAAAATTTGTAAACAAATATTCAAAAGAAACAGCCAATAAAATTAAAAGAAATGAAAATATTCTAGAAGAAATGCAATATCTTAACCAACTTAACTACAATATAGATATTTTATTCAATCATATCACAGACATAGCAGAAGCCATACTATTAGCCAAACTAAACATTATATCCAAGCTTATATTAAACCAAAAAGAGTTACAAGAAATTAGAAATTATATGATTAATCAATCCATTAAAATTGAAACAGATGAAGAAATATACGAACTATTACAATTACAAGCATATTATAATCATTCTAATGTCATATTCAATGTTCAAATACCTAATCTTTATACAGAAAATTATCAGCTATATCATATTATACCTACCCCTATAAACATAACAAAGCAAATAATAACAAAATCATACATAACTTACAATAACAAAACAATTCAGTTTTTCGACAAAACATGCCAAAGAATATCTAAAATATACTTTTGCCAAAAACCAATCCAAAAAGAAAACACTCAAGAATCTAAATGCCTGGGGCAGCTCATGCAAAATCAACCTGGACACTGCGACCTGTATGACCTCGGAAAGATAACAACAATCTTCCAGCCAGAAGCCAACTTTATCGTCTATATTAATATACCCTATACACTAATAAATTCTACTTGCAGTCAAAGACAATACACAGTTGAAGGTACCGGTGCTATTCATTTCCAGAACTGCGACATCGCTATAAGAGGTATCATCTACAAGAGCAATGTTGGAATTTTCTGGGACGAGATACATATCCTGCCAATAACACACTCAGGAATACAAGCCCTGTCAGTAACCGAAGCCCTAAACTTGGAAAAACTTCGCGACCATCAAATCGAAAGCTACGCATCAGTTAAACACCTCAGCACAATTACATATGCCCAAGACGCACTGCAATATACGTTAATTGTAATCCTTGTCCTGATCTTCATTTACGTCCCTAGGAAAATAATGGCATCAATTTATACACCGCAAACCAATTTCGTAAGGGCCACTGCACAATCTTTATGGCCCTCACTTCATACTGGGGGGGGAGGAGTTACGACCCCCACTCAAACGACAACAACAAATACATATACTTCTCAGCCACCACCCAAACCATCGAGGCTCAATACGCCGCTGCAACACTTACAGTAACAATTACAACAAACACAACAACAATACCAAATTAACCAACAAGTCAAAGACATCGTTACTACATTTACAACAACAGCACAAACGGCAATTAAATCTCGGCACCCACAACAATAGCACCAGAAACAACAACATAATAAGCCCCACTGCACTACTTAAAGTGCAGCGTAATCAATAAGATATTTTAAGTGTTCCAATTTTATTTACACTCTTTCTTTATTTTTTTCCTCATAAATCGCAACTATTAAAATAGGTTCAATTTTAAAGTATAACATTAAAATCAAACTCTTGCATTTCTGATATTATGTTGCAACCATAAATTGGGCAACATTTTACGATTATTTATTCTACATATTAACCACAAGACATTAAAATGAAACCCTTGCATTTTTGATATTATGTTGCAACTATAAATTAGGCAACACTTTGCGACTATTAACTTTTACATATTAACCACATTGTATTTCTTTTACATACATTACATTTCTCCTATTTTACAATTGTATTTCTTCCATTTATATCTTTACATACTTTTACACATTTACATTTCGAAAACGAATTGGTTAGATTTTAAGAAAGAGTTGTAATAAAGTTCAGTTCTAAGTTTACAGCAGAAAAGAAAAGTGTGTTTCAATCAAACTGCTCTAAGCAAGGAACATAACTCGCGCAGTCAAGAGCGTTATTGTTGTTGAGAGCTGGAACACCAACAATTTCAACGCACCGTTCTCTCCCTTATGCTTATAACTAAAAATTTTTAACGAAAACATACGTTAAAACTAAAAAGTCTTAAAATTTGCATTTACATTTAGATATTTTCATAAATTTAGGCTTAAAAGATGAAAAATCAATGTGTCTTTTAACGTGTGCCATTTTTTAAACTAACTTTAATTTTAAGAGAAAGAAAAAACTAGAATGTCAAAATATATTTTTTTCCAAAGGTTCATACCTTTGGAAAACCACAAACGATTTTAAAATACGAGCGAATATATTTTGTTATCAAAATTACGTCAAAACCTTTATGAAACTACTCCAGCAAAGTAAAAAATACATTTTCGGATTGGTTTTTTTCGGATTTTTTCAATACTTAAAGTGAAAAAAATTTTAAATTTCATATTCGCTTTTGTGTATAAATATGCCATCTCTGATGACAATTCCACAAAAAAATTTACAGCGGTTTGCTTGTCATCCTCAAAGGGTTAATATAGATATCCAATAAGATAGAAAATATGTAGGAAAAAATATATTTCTTTATGTTTACTTGACAAATAAAATATCGTTTGAAAAAAAATTTGAGGAATTTCATTAAAATTTAAGGAATTTTTGAGGAAATTGGGTATTAAAAAGTGGCAACACTAATGTGCTCATATGTAATAAAAAAAACAAAGCAGTTTAATTGATCTCTACAATTCCTTATAATGCAGCAGTAGGTGGAATCAATTCCGACTCTAAGTCAACCAATTTTAATGAAACTTATATCATTTCAAAGCTCTGCTATTAACTAGCTTAACGACTTAATATAATTTTTATTGAAATGTTTTGTCATTTAGATAGATAAAAATTAGAAATTAAAAACACTTTTTCCCCATATAAAAAACAGCAACAAGAAACCAAGCCACACATTCACCACACATACGCTCTATTGAGAAGCGTCCCAACAGGCCAAAATGCTTTAGAACAACATTATAACAAGCTTAACAACATAAGTCTTAAGCTTGAAAAAAAGCTTGAGAAATCATTGAAAAAGGCTATCGCAGCAATTGCAGAAAAATCGAAACGGAACCCTTGTCATAATATTACTCTGGCAAGATTTTTATAAGCTTTTTCTTGCAATTGTGGAATAAGCTTAAAAAAATAATATTATATTAACACATGTTAAGAATAGCTTAATATTTGTTCTAGCGAATAGGAAACACTCGCAAGGCGAATAATTATTTGACAAAAAAAAAAAGAAAGAAAAATATATAGTAGGCACGAAAAAAGACGTTACGAATTAATTTATTTGAAATTTAAGAAAGATTTTAGTTTTGTTCAAAAAATACATTTTTTCCATGTTTTTCAATTTCGATTGATTTATAAATAAAATAAAAACATTTAAGGCTCAAACATAATAGCCTAGAGCTGGCTGCAGCTTATGTCAAAAATTAACGAAAAGCTAGCTCAAGTTCTGTCAAATACTTAATTTGCCCATAATAAAGATTAGTTGGCTTGCCTATATATGTCTATTGTTGATGATATATATTTTTACGATTGTTTTCTGTGAAAAATTTTATTTTTGTCATAAAGTAAATTCATTATTAAAAAAGCACTGGCAATGGAACACACAAACAAATTAATTTTATTAAAAAAACTAAGAATTTTGGGGGCAGTTTGCGATGGACTATGTGTGCTGCAAGATATTGAAGAGTTGGAAGAAAAAACAAAAAAACACCGCTCATGCAGTGTTCGTCCTGTGAACCGCGACAGAAAAGTTAAAGGATATTTCACGGTTTCATTCTTAAAAATGAAAGAGAATGATAGTGATCAGTTTTTTATATATACCAGAATGACAAGAAATGTATATGACGTTTTATTAACTTTAATAAAACCCTTCTTGCAGAAGCATTCCATTAGGGAGCCAATAGAACCTGAATGTCGTCTGGCCATATTGTTGCTGTGAGTATATATTTTATAGAATATTAGAGGCCTTTCCGAAAATACAAAATTTTTTTTAGCTATTTGTCACAAGGTACCTCCATACACATTGGCGTCGGAAGCGGGGGGGCAAGGTGGGCAGTTGCCCCCCCCCACTTTTTTAGCTAGATAAACAATTTAAAAGGAAAAGTTATTCAAAATATCAGTTTTTTTACAACGATAATATTTTTGTATTATATATTTTCCTCTTCTTTCTCTCTTCTTCATGTTTCATGTGAAAAAATTTTGGTGAACTTCTTTTGCACCACCATTTGTACTGCCCCCCCATTTGTACTGCCCCCCCAGATGAAATTCGCTTCCGACGCGCTTGTCCATACAATCTCTTGCATGGTCTTTTAAAATGGGGAAAGAAACCATTCGCATTATTGTACTTGAAACCGCGGAAATTATTTGGAAGGCGTTATATCCGGTCTACGTAGCGGAGCCAAACATGGAAGACTTTAAGCAAATTGCTGCTGGATTTTGGAACATGTGGGACATGCCCAACTGTTTGGGGGCCATTGATGGTAAACATATTGCTATTCGATGTCCCCCAAACAGCGGTAGTCAATTCTTTTGCTACAAGAAATACTTCAGTATTGTTTTACTAGCAGTATGCGATGAAAATTATCGATTTACCCACGTTGATCTGGGAGCTTATGGCAGTCAGAGCGACGGCGGTAAGATATATTTTCAAATTGTTCGGACCGCTGCTAACAACTTTTTTTGCAACAATTGCAGGAATTTTTCAAGTAAGTCGGTTTGGAAAGATGCTTTTAAACGGCAAACTTCCAATACCTGCACCAAAAAGTTTACCAAACACCGAAATACAAATTCCGCATTATTTTGTTGGAGACGCAGCATTTCCTTTGGGGAAAAATCTGATGCGACCATATCCAGGTGTAATTTTACCGCAAGATAAAGAAAACTTTAATAAAAGACTTTCAAGAGCTCGACGAACTATTGAGAATTCTTTTGGCATTCTTGTATCTCGTTGGTGGATTTTGTTAACAACAATACATATGATTCCCGAAAATGCAGAAAAAGTCGTGCTAGCTTGTGTGGCCTTGCATAATTTTATCATGTTTAACAAAAAAGAATCGATAAATTATTGCCCCAACAATTATATGGATTGGGAAAACTGCAATGGTGATCTTCAGCATGGTCTATGGCGAAGAGAAGTCACAAATTACATACCATCAATTTTACCGTCGGCATCTGCAAATCATTACGATGGGCGAAGATCTACCGAAATACGGAATTCAATTTGTAATTTTTTAAAAGATAATTAAAAATAATCATAATCAATAAAAAGCTGATAACAAAAATCACTATAATAACTTGTTTATTGCTTTTGTAGACCATCTTATTATAAATATTAAGGAGTCTTTTTAATTTGAAAAATTTTTCGAATTTTTTTTTCCATAAAAAAGTCACTATATGTGTATAGAATATGTGTTTAAAATTTGAGGTTGAAATCTTTAACATATGCAAATATGTATACATATTCGAACATCTGTATACTGTAGAATAAATCGTATGTCCAACAGCATTAAAAAAAATGGTGCCAAAGATTATGGAAAAAAATATAAGTCCGATTCAGCTCCAATTTTTTTAGTATATTTACTATAGCAAAAACTATAAGATTACCTGCAATCATCCCTTCAAATTAAAAACTCGTTTTTTTAGAACGTTAGAAAGGTACCAAAATAATTACAAAAGGTAACGTTCAAAAAGATAAAACAGTTAATAAACAGTTAAGTTAAACAGTAAAGTTTATTACAGAAAAGAAAAATAAATAAACACGTTTATTGTGAGGTATCTCAGTAAATAGTTTCATAACAATCCATCTTGAATCCTAATGTTCACAAATTTGGGCTCTTAATCTAAGAACTTCAGCCATCATATCCGAGTAAAATTTGTCTTTTATTTGTAATGGTAAATCTTTTATCATGGACACCATTGTCCTTATGAAAAGTTCATCTGTTGTAGGCTCTGGAGCAACCAACAGAGTTTTTTCTACTTTGTCTACTACTTCACCGAACTTATTGTACAGCTTTTCAATAGCAACCCTTGATCTTTTCGCTGGAGCAGGACTTAAACAATCGCTTCTTTCTCGAACTTCATCAGTGGACTCCTCTATAGAATAAACAACTGTATCATTATTTAAACTATCCATTTCGTTACACAACGTTCTATAATTAAATTAATAAAATTGCATTTAATGTGGAAATAAACAAAATAGAAAAATTACATACCTTCGGACAGCTATTGAATCTTTAAGGAAAGATAAATCATCATAATATTGCCAATTTTCATAGCAGCAAGCACTTCCTGATGGCGAGTCCAATTTTCGCGTCTCTTTAACATATTTCTCCCGAAGGAGTTTCCATTTTTGCTTTACTTCTTCGACTAAAACAATACAAAAATTCAATAGCGCAACACCTCAACATGGTAGAAACTCACTGTTTTTATTGCACAATTTTGCGATTTCATCCCAGGCTCTTTCCTTTTTAAATTTATTGAAATAAAATTGATCTTTTTTGTCATATAGACATTTGTTTTGCCGCACGTTGTCTATAAGGCACGATATAAACTCGTAATCAGCAGCGTTTGCCATTTTATATTCATCAATTCAGAAAATTAAATTTTATTTGTTTGACAGTTACGCACGGAGCTTTCGATTTGAATCGCTTTGCCTGCAGCCAGATCAAGTTAACGAAACTTAACGAAAAAGCTGGCTTGAGCTATTATGGTCTGCACGCATGATTTCTATGTATTCGTATAAAATTTGACATTAGATGCAGCCAGCTCTAGCCTATTATGTTTGGGCCTTTAGTCGTCTACAGGGCTGCGTTAAGGATGGCGCTGCTAGGGCATTAGGGTTTTGGCCTCAGCGTGAAGAAAGCTTTACAAAGGCATGGGAAACTTTATGCTCATCGTTTGACAATGAGTACCTGTGCCATGCAGCACACTGCTCAGCCATTTTCGATTTACCAGTTTGGCATAGGGCAAATTATAATTCGATTCGTAGCATGCTTGATACTACTAGAAATAGTATGCGAATGTTAGCGCAACAGCTGACACCTGAGGAGCAACGCGATTTAATTATCCTTAAATTTCTTGAGTCTCGCCTAGACAGTATCTCTCATAGTCAGTGGGAAATGGTCCGACCTACAGAGCGCATACCATGTCTACAAAAAGATTTCTTTTCTTGGCTAGAGCGACGAGCTAGTGGGCTTTTGGGTTGAGGTTATTTTCCAGGAGTACAAAACGTATTGTTAAATAATGATAACCGAACATTAAGCAATAACACACGTGAGCGCCCAAGGTTAAATATGCCACAGACAATCAACAATTACCCATGTTATAGTTGCGGCGGTAACCATGGCATTCATAGATGCCCTCATATCTTAAGAATGAGGCGGAAGGATAGAGCTGAACGTATAAATTGTCGCGGGCACATAGCTAAAAACTGCTTTAGGAATAAATGTCTTCATTGCTCTCAGGCTCACAATAGTCTTCTTTGTCCAAAAATATTCTTCACTAATGCCTTTAACGGTGATAGATCCGAAATAGGTAGAGTGGTGATGTCGACAGTTACAAGCGCAGATACCGCATCGGAAGGGCAATAGCAATCAGGGCATAGGAGTGAAACCGGCCTCGGGGTTTGCTCACATAAAAAATCTTCCTGGACAGAAAAGCGCTCAGAAACTTCAATTTATTCTCACAGTGAGCTCAATGAATCACATTTTAATCTTCTTGCTACTGCACAGATAAAACTACCCAGCAGCGGATTTGCCAGTGGCTACCATAGAACTAATACAGAATAAATTACCAGGTAAGGAAGCATTACTTTTTTCAAAAAGTAATGCGTCTGCATATAGCAGAAGTAATTAACTCATACCTCATTACCTGTAATGTAGCATACATGGAAAAGTAATGCAGTGATTTTTATAACTTAATACAAGTAGTATGTTACTCCATAACTTCTAGGTAATGCTGAAGGGAGGCGATCACTTACCTCCTGTCTCATTCAATGTTAAATGTAAGGCCTTTTATGCATAGTAAGGTAATATAGTCGGAAGTAGTGGTCATTACAAGGTAATTGATGCTTCATATATTCGGAATATATTCCATCCGCTACTGGGATATTAACAGAACATGGAAAAGTATTAACTATGAGGGCTATGTGTGATACTAGCGCTCAAGTTAACTTAATAAGCAAAGACTTTGAAGGACAGCATCGAATACCATCACATCGTACGACCATGAGGATTCTATCTGCAGCTGGTGCAGAAATTAAAACATTTGACAGAACTGTTTCAGTACATTTGATGTCGCTACATTTGATAATCGCTCGAAGTCTATGATTAATATTACATGCTTGGTAGTGCAATCGGTGTTGGGGAAAATTTTGCTATCACAAGGACCCTTAAATATTCAAACACTTCCAAAAGACATATCAGCGCGACTAGCTGATCGTACCTTCGATAAACCTGGGCCAGTTCAAATGTTGCTAGGGGTGAGCGTTTGGGCTTAGCTTATACAGGATAGTGTACGACAGCTGGCTTCGGGACTTATAGCACAAGAAACTCGTATTGGATGGTTAATTTTCGGTAAGATACCAGCAGGCGCCGTTGCGACACAATTAGCGGCTGTGACCACAGAAGAAAGCAATAAGGAAGAAGCAGATCATCATCTTGACCAATTACTGCAGAAATTTTTTGAATCAGAAGTCTTTCCGAGCGACAAATCACAGTGGACAGCGGAACAGCTACGATGCGAAACACATTTTTTAAAAACACACAAATGTGACCCTGATTTAGGGCGCTAAATTTTACAAATTCCACTCTGTCAAGATTGGAATCGTATTGGATCTAATCGAGGAATAGCTCTGCAGCAATTTCTGCGACTTGAAGCACGATTAAAGCGAGAGCCTGTATTAAGACAAAGATACCATAAATTTGTCAATGAATAGCTAGCAAAAGATTGGTTACGACCTTCCACAAAGGCACCAGAGGGCCCTACTTATTATATTCCTCACCACTCAGTATTAAAGAAATTTCGTGTGGTGTTCGATGCTTTATGTTCGACGGACACTGGATTATCCCTTAATGATGTCCAGATGATCGGTCCCAAATTGCAAAGAGATTTGATTGATTCAGTTTGGGGTTTTCATCTTAATGCTTACGGCGTCTCTGCAGACATCAAGCAGATGTTTCCGCTAGTCAAAATAGCGTCAGAGCACTGGAATCTGCAGTGAATATTTTGGCGGGACAAAGAAGATAACATCTCAGAATATTGGCTTACTTTTGGCACTTTTGGAATGGCTTCAGCACCTTTTTGCGCAGTTAGAGCAATGCAGCAATGTGCTAGGGATAATGCCGATAGGTGGCCCCTTGTGGCCAAAGCGGTGCAACACGACTTTTATATGGACGATTGCTTGGCCGCAGCTGATTCCGAGAAAGAGTTGTTGCGCTTATGTCAGGAAATGCGTGAGCTGTTGTCAATGGGGGGCTTTGAGCTTGCAAAATGGCAATCCAATTCCAATAAAATTCGACTATCTCTGGATCCAGAATCCGTTAATGGTGAAGCTGAACTGAACACTAGCACAGAGACGTCGGTCTTAGGCCTGAGATGGGACACTCCAACGGATGAGCTCACTCTCAAGGTCCAATCATTGCCAGCGATCCCAGTCTCTAGCTGGACTAAGCGTTTAGTTGCAAGCGTCACGGCTCGGCTTTATGATCCGTATGATTTAGCATCGCCATTTATTGTCAAGGCCAACATTTTTACTCAACGGGTTTGGGAAGCTCAACTTGGGAACTCAGACTCGATGGTAGTCCTGTGCTGGCTTAAGCGTGAAATTGGCTCTTTTAAGTAGTTTGTAGCAAATCGCGTGCAAATTATTAAAGGAAACACATTTACTTGTGAATGGCGGCACGTTTCGACTGCTCATAATCCGGCTGGCCTCATCTCTAGAGGCGTTGCTATCAAAGAATTAATTTTATGTGAGTTATGGTGGAATGGTCCCGCATTCCTTCAACAACCTAGATATGCATGGCCATGTTCCAATGATATACCAGCAGAATTAAATGTAGAGATACGTAATGAATGCAGTCGAATATAAAAGACAAAGTCCAGACTGATATATTACAAACGGTTATAGCGACCGGAGTTCGTCTCTTTCCCGGTCAGAAGTCATCCCAAATTCAATTAGTGGCGGCTCTCAATTCAATAGCAATTAATCAATCGTCTATCACCCGTTTAGTTCGGGTAACAGCCTGGATAATCCGTTTTGTTCGTTATTGTCGAGTACCGCTAACAAAGAGAGAGAAAACACCTCTAAGCGTCAAAGAGCTAGATGAATCATTAAATCATTGGATCCAGCAGGAGCAGTATGATCATTTCGAAATAGATATACGAGTTTTGAAACATAAAGGTATAAATAATCAATCAGAGAAAGAATCACGACTTTTGAATATAGTTGCAATGCTATCGCCATTTATTAAAGATGGCATTCTACGCATGCACGGGTGATAACAAAATGCAGATTTATAGGCAGATCAGTGCAATCCAATTATACTGCCGTAGAATGGGCGCTTAACTTGGTTGTTGGCTAGAAAGACATACTTCCAATTATTTCATTGCGGTTCACAGCAGCTTATTGCCGTGCTAAGGCAGAGATATTGGATTATTGGTGTTAGATCGTTAGCAAAAACTTTGATCAGGGATTGCATTGTTTGTGAAAAATTAAAGGCGAAAACGAGTAAACAAATGATGGCTGATCTGCCGACTTGCCGTGTACGCCCTGCCCGCCCTTCTCTTCACGCTGGTGTGGACTACACAGGCCCTATACATGTGAGGCCAGATCGCGGAAGAGGGAATGTCATCATTAAAGGATACATAGCTGTATTTGTGTGCATGGTATCGAAAGCAATCCATTTAGAATTTGTGTCGGACCTGACCACCAATGCCTTTCTTATGGCATTTATTCGATTTACTTCGCGCTATGGACATTGTTCGCATATTTGGAGTGATAACGGAACAAACTTTGTTGGGGCAGAGCGAGAGTTAAGCCAATGGCATTTCATTACTCCAGCGGCACCTCATCAAGGAGGTCTATGGGAGGCCGCTGTTAAGCCAGCTAAGTATTATCTGCGCCGCGAAATGGGCAATCGTTTGTTGACTGTTGAAGCAATCCAGACAATGCTAGCGGAAATCGGAGCTATTCTGAATTCGCGCCCCCTATGTGCACAGACTTCTGATTCACACGATTTAAACCCTCTAACACCTGGACATCTTCTGATTTGGTGAAGCTCTTGTGCCAGCCCTCGGCGAACAAGAGCCAATGGATCAACCAGAGAACAGATTAAGCTATTGGCAAGCACGTCAGCAAATGACGCAAAGATTTTGGAAGCTCTGAAGTGAAAGTTATCTCCACAAACTCCAGCAGAGACCAAAGTGGCGAGGGGCCCAGCAGAACTTAAAGATAGGGGACCTAGTCGTTATCAAAAATGAAACAACTCCACCAAGCCTATGGAAAATGGATCGTGTAACTCAGTTACACCCAGGGTCCGACAACTTGGTGCGTAATGTCTCGCTATGGACGGGCAACAACCTTATGTCTCAGTCTATACAGAAGCTGTGCGTCCTACCTGTGGAACCTGTTGAGCCTCGAGAGCCATCGAATCTCAAGGCTGGAGGATGTTCTAGCGAATAGGAAACACTCGCAAGGCGAATAATTACTTGACAAAAGAAGAAAGAAAAAATATATAGTAGGCACGAAAAAATACGTTACGAATTAATTTATTTGAAATTTAAGAAAGATTTTAGTTTTGTTCAAAAAATACATTTTTCCATGTTTTTCAATTTCGATTGATTTATAAATAAAGTAAAAACAATATTCTCAATAATTTTATAAGCTTTTCCTAGCAATTGTAGAATAAGCTTAAAAAGTAATATTTTATATACACATTCATAGATTATGTATAGTTGTGAACAGAGATTTAAGAACGCTACACATTTGAGAATTGTTAGTGAAACATAAAAATTCATAATAGTTATTAAGTGTAATTAGCAAAGACTATGGTTGATAAAAATATGTCAGTTACCTTACATTCGGTGAGACAAATATCATTAACAATGCTGAAGAGTCCAGCGTTATTAAACGCTGTAATCAGCTGTATAGATTTTGCTTTAATTAATTTTTAAATTTATTAATTTATATTCTGAAGTTATATTATTTTTTTTTTGTGATTTGCGCCTTGATGAACCCCTTTTTTGACAAATTAGAAGAAAGTCATCGCATTTTTGATAAATCCATCGTCGCCTGTTCCTAGCTGTAGAGCCACATCTAAAAAATATTCAAATTAATTGAAAATTTTTTTTAAATTCTTGAACTTATTTGTAATACTAACCAAAATTATAAAAATAATATATTTGTAACCAAATTTACATTTTTCACTGCATGCAAAATAAAAACAATACTTTTTTTTGACAGAAAAAATATGGCTTGAGATTCTGTTGCATGAAAAAGTTTTTCTCCGTAATATTTCATATTGTATTGTTATATATAGCTAAGTGTTTATTAAACATACTTGAAAATCAGTTATAAATATCAAGCGCTTCTCAAATACGATTGAAATTTTATTGTGATTTCTCTTTTTAACAAGTTTGTTAAAAGTGATATTATTAAAAGCTTAAAACCTCTGTTTATTTTAAGCTTGTTCTCAAGCACAATTGCCGTTTGCTTTTTAGATGGCCGGTTGGGGTTTCTGTGGGAGAGCAGAAAGCGAGAGTGAAAAAAAGCAGAGCTGTGCGGTTGTTGTTGCTTTTTCTTTCCTATATCATGGCAGAACTAGACAAGGTTGTGTTAGGGCTGAATGTGTTATCTTTCTTAGTGACCATAACTGTCAAACTATTTTGGTATTTTTGGCAATTTTTGCTTTCATATTGCATTTTCATTGGTTGCAGATTTTGTATTAAATGTCAACTTTGTTTTGACAGTTTCGGTCACCGGCTCTCCGCCCTAACACTACCTTGTCTAATTTTGCAACGTTTTTAAGACAAAATAAGGGTGTCTTAAAAATGTGCACGATCAGTTTTCGGACCTTACTGCAATCGTAGTAGATCTACTCCAATTTTTAGCAAAATTTAATATTTTACTGCGTCACTGAGGTTTTTCCAAATCTACTGCGTTTTATTCGCAACAAACATTTTTATGGTTATTTTTGTGATATTTTTGGAATATGTGCTTAAGCACTGATGTTGATTAAAAAAAATGTAGCTTCAGGGGCCCATTACATCTATATTATGTGGTCTTAGCGTTGAAACAGAAAAAAGGAATCGGGCAGATGAAGCTACCATTGCAATAAAAATAATAATTTTAAAATTTTACATAAGTTTTTTTCGACCAAATTAGTAATTTATTTGCTTTTAAAGACCGTGATTGAATTTTTTTAATCAGTAAGAAATATTTTTTCTACAACATAGTATATAGGTTTTTATATATTTGTGTGTATTTTATGTTATTAGTGTGAAATGTACATACATTAGTAGAAAATGTACGTACATGATTGTAAGTAAAAAGAAACTACCTGAAAAAATTCGTTTTACTACGTTTTTTTTTTTAAATTTACAGCGATTTTTTAAAGATCAAAGAATCAAGGCATGCGCCTTATATAAGCAAGGTTTGGTCTTTGACCTGAAAGGAAAAGGATAGATTTATTTAGAGGAATTGATTGAAACTATACTTGAATTATTGATTAGGCGAAAAAACCGTGAAAGACAATTTAAATTGCTTTTAACCAAGACAAGTGTTATGTCTTAACCTCGGCAAGCATTTCCAGCCCTTAGTTGTTCCTGTCCTTTAATTCCACATTTTCCACAATTTATTTTTGGATTATTAGTTTTTCCATAATTCTTAAACGTAGGAAAAAACAAAGAAAGTGAAAAGAACCATGCCCGAACACGGATTCGAACCAGGGACCTCTGGGTTGATAGTCTAGCGCACTCTCCACTGGACTACGAAGGCCGACAAAGGCCGATTTACGAATTTTCAAGTCCGTACCTTGTACACGATCAAGACTTGACGGTCATGTTTTACCTTTGTTAATGAAAGACGCGGATATCAAGCGAGACCTGAAAGTTTAAAAGGAAATGACCAAGAATTGACGTCAGGTTTTAACGAGTGTAAGCCAGGAGTAATTTAAAAAATAAAATGCAGATATACGGCAGGTTACCACTAAATATTAATGAAATTTCTAATCTTTCAAATTTCAGAACTTGTATTTTCGTTGTTGGTTTTTCTCTCACTTTTTCTAATTTTTTTTTTTTCGTTTCTTTATACAAAATTTTCGAAAGCAAATCTGTGAGTGGTGTTGTTTGTGTTTAAATAATACGCATTTAAGGGTGGAGAGGGTTTTGGATATTTATGACGAAATGTAATATTGAAAGTGTGGTTTGAGTATTTATGATGAAATGTGATATATAGAGGGGTGGGAAGTGTCGGTCGTGCGTGCATTACGTCAAAAAAATAAT
Organism: Dichetophora obliterata; assembly: GCA_963920525.1. Taxonomy (NCBI): domain Eukaryota; kingdom Metazoa; phylum Arthropoda; class Insecta; order Diptera; family Sciomyzidae; genus Dichetophora; species Dichetophora obliterata. Next base: position 148,941,995 of record OY986435.1, on the reverse strand, counting down.
CTTGTTTCAATATTTTATTTCATATTTACTACAAAACTTTTAAAAGCCAATTCGTTACTTATGTAGGTGTTTTCTATATAATAAGCCACACAGTAAAGTATGGAGGGGTGTTGGACATTTATGACGAAATGTGATATTGGGAGGGAACATTTATGACGAAACGTGAAATAGTTATTGGAGGAGGGGAGGGGGAGGGGGGCTTGGTCGATTGTGCGTCAATTTGATAATTTAATATTTCATTCAATATTCATTAATATTTTTTACGGTTTTTCGTAAAAAGTTCAATCTGCTGGTTTGAATTATGGCGGCTTAAATGCTTTATTGTTTGCCCATAAGATGTGATAGGACAAAAGCTATAATCTTTTATGTATCTATATATTACGTCTATTTCCGTACTTCAAGTAATTGAAATAGAATAGAGAGTGACATTGTGCATGTTATTCTTCTGTCTCGATCTTCAAAAATTTGTAAAATAACGCTTTTGGAAACAGATTTAATATTACGCAAACATATATTTTGTGGTACCATTTTACCTGTGTTAACGTCAACATATTCACATAAAATTTATAAGCGACACAGCTCTGTTGAACATCGATGCTGTATACTCAGAAAATTCATTTATAGGCATAAGGTTGCGGGAAATGAATATTATTTGGGGTAATCAGAAGAAAATTGCTGCAACTGAAATTTACTCAATGTAACTGGAATGATATAAGCACAATTGATTTCTTATTACCGCAAATGATCGTTCCTTTACAAAACCCTCATTTCCAAATTTTTGTTCAGTTAAAATGAAAATAAGACATGTTAGTTGCTTTCACCGCGCAATTTTAATGATTTCAACTCCTCTTTCCATTACAGGAAACATAATTTGTCTGAGGTAACTAACCCAAGCCATTGCAGACAAGCGAACAAAATGAGTTATTGTAACAACCACATTGTAAATTAGGTCAATAGCATTATTTTTACGTTGCAATCGAGTTTCGGAAGTTATTAAATTAATCAGAAAATTTGTCAAACCATCCGAATTGTCGAGTGAACTAGACATGCTTTCACAAACAGGAAGTTAAGTAACCCGACCTTAATCCCAAGACGACTTTATTTCATTTTTCTCAGTTGTTTAGCGTGAATGGTTCCAAACGTTTTGTAGAAATTTTGTCTTGAAAATGTAATGAAAAATATACACAGTAAAATATTTGAGGATAAATTTTATCTTTTTTATAACATTTCTGTGGTATAAACTTTTTTATTCCAAATAATTTATAAATTTTATACCACTCAATATTATAAAAATAATAAAACAAATATAATTTAAAAATTTGATTTGGATATCATGTGTAAATCAAAATAAATTCTGGTTCGAAAGGAAAAAAATTCACCGAAATCGGGAAATTTAAAAATATAATATTTTCAATTGGTTTGATGAGAAAAATGGTCTGGAAAAATTTGAAAGATTTGATGGTATAACTTTTAAAACATTTTTGGTTTGGATTTATATGTATACCAAATAGTATAAGATTTAAGCTCATATTTTTTACTGTGTAGTAATAATTATAACACTCTGTGACCGATTCAATCTTTAAAAAAGTTTCAGCCTATAATCTTAAAAATTCCGATAGAGAAATATCTTGAGATTATATTGCGACTAGTCCGACCATTCAATTCCATGACATTTTTTTATTTAAATATTTTAAAGTTAAGAAATAGCAATTCTGGTATTCCTACTTTTAACAATTTTTTACATATGCTTAGGTGATGAGAATTTTCTAAAAAAATACACTTTTGTTCAATGAAATTAAACACAGAATGGTACTGTTTCCAAAGATTTTTGAAAAAAAGTAACAAAGTGTGTTTATAACAATGGAGAAATCAATTTTTAATAAATTTTGCTCAAATGTTGGTGTTTCTTTATTTTTTTTTAAACAGTAACTAACCAAAATCCTTGAGAGTTTTTCCAAAATTAATTTAAACTTTAAAATGTCTTTTTAAAAAGTCTAAGATAATAGAAATCAGTTGAAAATTGGACATATAGCAGCAGTTTTAAGGTGTTTTTTAAATTGACAGACACAAATTTTTTTAATATGCGTTCGCAGCATACAAATCCTGCAGTTTAACCAAATGATAACGGATTTTGGTAATATATGGCTTGTTAGAATAAACAAACTAAATGCCACATTTTACCCTTTTAATTTTTGTATAAAATGAAAAATTCGACATATAATGACTGCGAATAATAAAAGTTTTATAAATTTTTTGGAATAAATTTTAAAATTTTGTTTGAATATACATATGTTCGTGAGTGTGTTGTGAACTGTGTTTATGTTGGTTCTCTTCACAGCGCCTCATCTGTTGCCAAAAACCAACGCATATCAGCAGTAAAGATTGCAAATTTTTATTCTTGTGCCGCTCCTCCATTGTTTCTGTCGTTTGATGGAAGCGCTCGCCTTGTTCATCATACTCGGTTGGAATTTGCTGTTGGAATTCATCCATATGATGGTGCAGAAAGTGTATTTTAAGCAACATTTGGATATTGAATTGGTTAAACGTTTCCATAAAATCAGCGACAAGACTTCGGTAATTCTGAACGCGGTGCTTCCCCAAAAATAATTTGAACGTTGCCTTCACCAAATCATAATCCTTCTATCCATAAGCTTGCGAATATCAGGGCCAACGAGCACTCCTACATATATAAAAACAACGAATTTAATCTATATGCTGAACATCTTGTTGAATGTAAGTTTGAGAACCAGCTGTGAGAACCAAGCGAATCTCATTGTAAAGACATTATGAAATTTTGCATTACGCCAAGCTTGATGTTGAGTGGAGGCAGCAGGATTTTTACCGCCCCCAAATCAATAAAAATGTTATATTTCAGTCGGTTTGGGTCGTATAAGGCTAAAATTTTGTAATTTAGTATGTACGGTTACTGTCGACAACTGTACTAAAAATGGGTTTCCACGCCCTCTTTTACCGCCCACAAATAAATGAAAATGGTTTATTTCAGACGGTTTTGGTCGTATAAGACTTAAATTTGGTACTTTGGTTTGTGTAGTTACTGACAGTAACTGTACGAAAAGTTGGTTTCCTCACCCCCTTTTTGCGCCCACAAATCAGTGAAAATGCTATATTTCGAGCAGTTTTGACCGTATGAGACTAACATGTGATACCTAAGTTTGTATGGTTACTTTCGGCAACTGTACTAAAAAAGTCGTCATCGCTATATAGCCACACCCTCTTTTTGAGAAATCATTAAAATTGACTACTGGGTCGATTGAGCTAAAATGTTGGCTTAGTTTGTATGGTTACTGTCAGCAACTGAACTAAAAATTGGTTTCCACGCCCCCTTTTACCGCCCACAAACCAATGAAAACGTTTTATTTCAACGGTTTGGGTCGTTTTAGACAAAAATTTTGTAATTCAGTTCATATGGTTACTCTCGGCAAGTTTACTAAAAATAGGCCTGTCCCACTTTAGCTAAACTCACTTTTCGGGGAGTAAGCGTCGAATGAAGTAAAGTGCGCCAGGCTTAACCTAAATTGAGCTGAAATTTGGGCATTCGATTTGTTTCGATTACGAGATGGCTCTAGGGAAATATTTTGCAGCACCCCTTTTAACCGTTTGCAAAACAACAGAAATGTTATATTTGGCACGGTTTTGATCGTATAAGACTAAAATTTGGTTATTTACTTCATATGGTTACTTTCGGTAGCTATTCGACATTTTCGTATATGGCAGTAAGGCGGTGTATGGCAGAACAACGTCTGCCGAGGAGAGTGAGTGTTCCTGTGAGGTTTGATAACGTTTGGACGAGGGGACGTGGTGCCTCCCATACAAGCCAAATTTGCGCTTTCGACCACAAACCAAATAAAGGATATATATCAGACGGTTTCGATCGTAAAAAACTAAGATTTAGTAATTTTGTTCAGATGGTTACTGTCAGTAACTGTACAAAAATGTGCGAGTTCTACACATTTTTATAGTGAAACTTGCTGTGTAGGTGCTCCAAGAGTCAGTCACGATACATAAATGTTTTCAAGCCCACTTTTACCGCCCACAAATCAATTTCTGTATATATAGAAATGAATCGTGATTTGTTCGGATGCTTAAAACTTGAAAACGACTGAACTAAATTGGATACTTCCTTCTACTAGTTTACGAATAATATAATGCCACACCCCCTTTTGTCGCCCACAAATCAATAAAAATGCTGTATTTAAGACGGTTTTGGTCGTATTAAATTAAAATTTGGTAAATAAGTTCGTATGATAACTATTATTAACTTCGATAAAAATGGGCGTGGTCACACTTCATCTACGCTTACTTTTAAGAAAATATCAAAATACTTTGAAACTATTGGTCCGATTGAGCTCAAATTTTGTAAGTACGCTTTGCTTTGAGTACGAAATGGTTTAAGAAGAAACACCACACCCCCCTTTTACCTCCCACATATATATAAACAATTGTTGTTATCGAATAGCTTTAGAGTTATGGGTCGCACAGCTTAGAAATTCGGTATTCGACCACAATTTAGACGCACCGTTTCAGTGATGAAATTTTATGGGAGTGGACAAGCTTCAATAGCTTTGAAGTTATAGGAATTCAACTTTGGAATTCAGTTTTTGACCTCAATGTACTCATGCACTTTCATTGATTCAATTTTATGTTCATTGATAAGAGGGGCGTGGTACCTCCCATTTAACGTAAATTTGCGATATCGAATATCAGCGTCAGAATTCAGTATTCGGCCCCAATTTATACATGCAGTTTCATTAGTTACATTTTATGGGCGTACGAGAAGGGGGAGTGAAACCTCCTATTTAACCCAAATTAGAGATATCAAATAGCTTTGGGGTTATAGGTCTCACAGCTTTGGAATTCAGTATTGGACCTCAATGTACACATGCAGTTTCATTCATTACATTTTATGAGCGTTGATCAAGGGGGAGTGGCACCTCCCATACAACGAAAATTTGTGATATCGAATTGCTTTGGAGTTCAAGGTCGCACAGCGTCGGAACTCAGTACTCGACCAAAATTTATGCTTGCAAATTTACTGATAACATTTTGTAGAGTTGGTGGGGGGACGTGACACCACCAATTTAACCCAAATTTGCGATATCGAATAGCTTAAGAGTTATAGGTAACTCAGCCTCGGAATTCAGTATTCGACCTCAATTTACACATGCCGATTCATTGGTAAAATTTTATGGGCGTAAGGAAAAGGGCAGTGGCACCTCCCATACAACCCAAGTTTGTGCTACGAATTGTTTTGGAGTTATATGTCGCACAGTTTTGGAATTCGGTATTCAACCTCCATGTACACATGCAGTTTAATTGATTACATTCAATGAGCTGTGATCAAGAGGGCGTGGCACTTCCTATACAACCCAAATTTGTTACATCGAATAGCTTTGTGGATATAGGTCGCACAGTCTTGGAATTCAGTATTCTACCTCAATTATGACATGCTGTTTAACTGATAACATTTTATGGGCGTTTGACAAGGGAGAGTGGCAGCAACGCGCCGGGTTTCAGCTAGTCAGTATAATAAAGATTAAGTGCATACACAAATTTATTTTTAGATTAAGAGAATCTAAACTTATTTTTGAATTCAGTAAATTAAACTCACATATGCATCTATTTATTTTTCTAAGCCAAAAATAAAAAGCAAAATTTGCCCGATATTTTTTACGCACAAAATAGCCAGTAATTTGTTATTTTTTAAGGCAAAAATAAAAAGCAAAACTTGCATGATATTTTTTTGAGCACAAAATAACTGGTAAGTTTTGATTTTTATTTTTTAAGGCAAAAATCCTAAAATTGCTTTTAATTTTTTCCTTAAAAAAAATAATCAAAATTTATCAGATATTTTGTCCTCAAAAGTATATCGGGCAAATTTTGCTTTTCATTTTTGCCTTAAAAATAAAAATCTTAATTTGAAAGTTATTTTGTGCTTAAAAATATATCGAGTAACTTTCACTTCTTATTTTTGCCTTAAAAAATAAAAACTAACCAGCTATTTTGTGCTCAAAAAATATCGGGCAAGTTTTATTTTTTTTTTGCCTTCAAAAATAAAAATCAAAACTTACCATTTATTTTGTGCTCAAAAAAAATATTGGGAAAATTTTGCATTTTATTTTTGGCTTAAGAAAATAAAAACCAGAAATAATTTTTTATTACTCAAAATTAGACAATATTTTAGAAATAAATAGGAAATAGAGGATTCTAATGGTCCCTTCAAAACGGCGGCACGACTATTTTTTGACAATGCTTTTTGGTTTAAAAATCTACAAATAATTATTACTTAAAGTCTCTGGTTCAAAAGGATTTATGCAAAAACATTCGATATGTTGCTAACGCGGTGGCAATTTAAAACAGTAGCGAATGGGGAGAAATGAAGCACATTAAGTGGGGAGATGTAAAGCAAGGCAAATATGACAGATGTCAACCTGAAGTCGTGTTTACATGCGTATGACGCAATATTTTTAAAAAATTCGAATGTTTAATTGCACCAAGGAATTTTTCACTAAATTTTTATTTTTCTATGTTTGGCCTTGCGAAAAATATATTTTTCAACTCACGATTTTTAAAAACTCCAAAAACCAGTTTTTTGGGCCTTCAGGCAAAAGTTGTCTATGATTTTGGATTTTATACAGAATGTTTATTTTAAGATGCTCTACAGATTTGACTCGAGAGAATGTAAATAAAATTATTTTTGTGGTAGTTTTGACCCCCAAACAAAGCGTGCTTAAAACTTCTCACTGTCCCCTACTTATTACTTTTTTAAAATTAGGCAATTAACATTATTTTGGTGATGTTGAATTCAATTTGTTAAACAATTAACATGAAGTTGATTAAAAAAAAAGTAAGCAAGTGGAATCTGTTATGTAAATAATGAACTTTTTTTTTTTTATTTTTTTCTAGCAGTCTCTGTGGGTGTTGATGAGTCACGCCTTTCAATTAGCTGAGATCGTAAATCAGAACTGAGCTGGCTGGAGTTGACGAAGGCGAGGGCGTTATGCATTTTTAATTGATGACTTGACGAAGTTTAAATCGATAGTTTTTTTTCTGAAGAAAAACGCCAACTTAGTAAAACTAATACAGCTATAGTCTCAAGGAAGGTGGTTGGAACGTACGCAAAGAAGTCATATTCACTTGGCGCTAGGAGAAGGCGTTCCAAATGCTTAAACATAAGACTTATTCTAATTCGCTACGTTGTTAAAATAAACAAACAAACGTTCCCATTACAAAGACGATGACGCCAACGATGAAAAAAATTACCGCGTTGACTTGTGACCAACGTCCCGCAACACTCCTTCCCAATCACAACTCTGGCTCTTCCAGCGCAATTTAGCAATGGCAATTTTTGCATTTTAAATATTTTAAATGGTATTCGCCTTGCATATATCAACAATCAGCAACGTTTTCCCCTGCAATTGCTGCAGTTGAGGAATTGCATTTGTTGTTACTATTGCTGCAATCTTTTCAATACCTTTCAGGTCCGGTCTCCCCAGCAAGCAGCAGGCCACACTATCTGCTTTCTAGCGGCTGCCACCACGAGGTGGTCGCAGAGTTGGCAATTATTTTAAAGTGCACTGAGCTCAGACCAGGACAGGCAGACAAAACTATGGATTCTTGATCGTAGTCAGTGTTGTTTTTGCCGATATTATACCATAGCAGATCACTTAATGGGGCTCTCTAGTTGAGGCTTGCCGTTGATCGCCAGCATTTGAGATCGTATTGTGTTGCTGGTTACACCAACTGTAAACCTTTTTGGCTTCAATGCAATGCCATACTTAGCTAGCCAGGTAATGAATGTACGCCCAATTGTTGCACGTTTAACGACAATCAGTGGCATATCAAGTAATTCGTCAAATCGTCAAAAGTAAATCAAATGGCATCACAATATAACGATGGTTATAGCGACTTTATTATTCATACCACTCAACAATTTTAAGCTAGTAGAAGACAATCATTAAAGAGAGCTCACGATTTATCTGTTTGTCTTGGAAAATAGTCATAAGTTGTTTTAATTGGTTCGTTGTAACTGCTTTTTATATTGATTTAAATGGAAAGGATATAGGCGCAGGGGAATATTTTAAGTTTAATTGGTTTTGTCTTGTGAGAAAATAATTGCAAGATTTTGTAACAGTTTGAAGCTTCTGCAGGCATTAGCTTTAAGCTATGATTTTGCAATACATAAGTAGTTTTAAAATATTTATGAAGTTACTTTATGAAAATACATTCTTTTCCGTGAGTATTTTTCCATTTTTTTTTTATCAGGTCAGACTGTTGAAATCACACATCAATGAAACTTATCATTAATTAACGTACTCAATCGTTTGAAAAGTTTGAAAAGTTTCGAAGTTTCGGTTTAAATAAAACAAGGAAACTCTTTGTTTTCTACCATCCAATAATTTATTTAATTTCCAAATTTATTATTCAAATTGTAACATTATATTTTTCATACATTAAATGACCCAGATGATGTGACAATTAGAACTATTTCCACAAGTTATCAGGAGAGCCTCCTAATGTTCATCTTAGACTTGATGCTATTTCTTCTGTACACAACATTTTTCAATAAACTTTCCATAAAATCTGAAATCGAAGTCATTATTTTTAATTGAGAATTTTCTAAAAGCTGACCTTTATCAATTGAAAAGTTTTCAACAAAAAGTTGTTTTTTTCACCACAAAACAACTCTAGCTAAATAATTCAAAAACAAAATAATACTAGGGTAGATCGCTTAAAACCGCTAAAGCCTTCCAATATATTCAGAAAGTCACTTCAAAAAGTGTTTAGCTATGATTTCAAATATCTGCAATGAGAAAAGACTTTGACTTTATTAATCAAATGTATTGAGTTGGCGTATGTATAAATATATCTAACAAGATTTATTGACTACCCAGTAAAAAAACATGCGATCGCTCCCATGAGGAGCAACAAAGAAGCGCTCTTTTGCTGTTTTATTGGATAAAAAAGTAAGCACATGTGCCTTTGTGCTCCTTACTGTTTTGTAAGATCAATAGTATAGCATGTGCTTTTTTGGAAACTCTATTATTTTCTGTGAAAAAAAATTAATTGTTCCTTTTATTCGATTCGCGTCGTTTCAACACCGAGGTTGTGAAGTGCGACCAGCCAACGGTAATTGCGTTTTGTCCATCCGCTGAGGCGACTGACGCAATTAAAGTACAGTTTTTAAGTAGAATCAAAAACGATTCGTAATTTGTGATGGCGTTATAAATCTCCCGATTTGCCCAAATAATTTCCTCGCAACCTTAGGGTCTTGAGCAGTCTACTTGAGCTAGGGAAGCCACGCTTTCGGAGTAAACCTAAATTAAAAAGAAAATGTTCCTTTGCTGATCCATTTGAATCATTTATTGCTCGCTCCTTTTGAGCTCCTCTTGGATGTTAAAGGGAGCACTACCCTTCCTAGAAAATTCAATTTTAAAAGAAAACACAAAATACACCCAGGATTGGATCAATCAGGAGCACTCCCAGATCGCTCATAGGATGATCCACTTTTTTTACTGGTCATAAACAGGTTTTAAAAAATTATTCTAAGTATAGATGTAGATTGTTAAGCTCGTATGTGTTGAGTCCGTACTAGAGAAGTCAATCCCGTTATCCCTGGATCGCGGACGATTTAAGCCTCTTTCAATCCCGGGTTTGTACAATATTTCCGGGATCCCGGGATTTTTAAATTAAAAAGAATTCTACTACAAATATTCATATAAATCCAAATATTTAATTTTAAGTTGATATGAATATAGAATTAGAAAAACCTTTTATTGAGGCTGGAAAGGATTGTTAGGACGATGAGTGTAAATCACTGGAGCAAAGACTTTACAAAGTTTTAGAAAAATTTGCCAAATAGGGAAAGCACCACTGTATTTAAAAATTGTAAGATATTCTGACCTAGGAAATAATTTTGTTTAGTGGTAAGGCAATTGTGATCGAAACTTACAAATTGCATACGATTATCGTACAGACATTTCTACAATTAGCATAGAATCAAAACGGTGCTCATCAGCTGGTTATATTTGTAATAATATCCGAACAAAACTCTCCAATAAAAAAATAAAACGCGTTAATCAGCTTAATGATTACTTTTAAAATAATTGAAATAAAAAAAGTAATTTTGAAAAGTCTTTTCCAACCTCAATTTGCCTTAAACACAAAAAATCATGCAGGCGGTGTACAAAAAAAGAAAAGAGTAACATTTATATAGTTTATACCTTAAACAGTCCTGTATTTTATTTTTTTATATATTTTGTTCTTTGACCCTTGAAATGGCTTAGCTAAACTAAGAACAAAATAATTTTTTTGGGGTAATATTCCTATCATTTAAGTCCTTAAAAGATGAAAAAACATACCTTTGATTTTAACCTGCGCTACTTACGTTTTGCAAGCTTATACAAAGAAAGTATTATTTTGCTACTGTTCGACACAACGTCTTTTTTATCCCTTAACGGTAGGTTTTTCAATTCTTTGAATTATTGTTTATTAAACCCTCTTAATATTTTTAACATTAAAGCCAAAAAAGATAGAAAAACATAAATTTGATTTTTGTCCAGTTAATATTTTCTTATAAAATAGGCCGAAATTTCTTATAAAATAGGCCTGAACAACTCCCTGTCCAAGAGTATCTATTTAAAACATCAGGATAAAGACCACCTTTTATTTCTATTTCGATATTTTAAAAAATTTTTACTTCCTAGCATGCAATTTGTTATTTCCTCAAAATTTGATAAAAGTTTTTGTTAAGAATTGTTTTAAAGAAATGGTTTAAAAATAAATGAAATCTTTAAAATAGTTAAATTTCATGCTAGTATGAAATATTTTTTTTAGATATCACAATAGGAAAAATGTGTTGGCCTTTTCCTTGTGTTTTAAATAAATATTTCTAGACAGGGTTTTGTTTAAAATCATTTGAAAAATCCTAAAATAGAAAATTATTTCCGGTACCACTTCTGAAGTCCGAGATATAATACCTTAATTCATTGTTTTGGAAAAGTTAAAAATTGCGTTCAAGTATAGATTTCTCAAAAACAAGAAAAGTTATATGAGAACAACATGCAAATTATTAATTCGCCAAATTAAAGGAAAACATTGATACTATAATCAATACTACAAAAATTTTGAAAATCAGATAACAATCAAATACCTGTGCTATCTCGAGTGTACCTTTGGATTCGAATATCCTTCTCACAGGACACTGTCGGAAAAAAACGAGAGTGGCATCGTTTTTAGCAAGTTGTTGTTAGTGAATGTTTGTTTTTACTTTTACTATATGACACATGTAGTTTTACTTACAAAATTCTAAGCATTTTAAGATCATTATTTTTTACTGTTTTCATAAAGAAACAACTTTGTCCTTGCGGAAACAACTTTGAGAAAAAGACACTTTTTTTCCTGAAATTTTTTTTTTGAGATCTTGAAAAATCTATACAACTTTTGAGACCTCTTAGAATGTTAAATTAGAGAAAGCAATTGTGGTTCGATACGCCCTATTGGCCCTATCTCAACAGTTTGAATTCATTTTGCATTTTGAGGTCTACTGTTTGGATGTGGTGAATCTAGTGTAATTTTATTGTTGGAAGACCCTATGTGTTTTAGTAGGGATGATTTTTTGCCAACACATGATATTACATTTAGTTTGCTAGATAATAATCTAGCTTTGCTAAAATACATTATTTTTGAAAAATGTAAAAATAAAGGGTGAAAAAGAGGAGTGGGGAGATGGAAGTATGAAAGAAAATTTTTTATCAACTTATAGCAAACATCTTTGACACAGACAATAATCGTGTACCACTTTTAGTTTCGATGCTTTAAGCTGATTTCTCTTAGGAGAATTTTTTGACCTTGAATCACGGTTTTTTCAAAATCCTGACGTGATGGATAAATTGGGGTACCATATTTGTGATAGGGACCCCAGAGATATTTGAAAACATTCGTCGGTTTATTACTCACAAAAAAACTTTATTTTTTGTGTAAAAAAATTTCAAGTTTCCATGTATTATAGTCTTTTCACAATAAATGTTTTAAATTGAGTCCATTGTTTTTTTCGAACTTGCAATATCACTTTAAACAAATACATATATTTATAAAACGAAAAGCGTGGTTCATGTTTTATAAGTTTTAAGGTTTTCTTTTTATGAAGACGAACTACCCACACGGGGTGAACGCGAACTGCCGGACCTGTGTACTGCCGGACTATTCAATAATCTGTAAGAACAATTTCAAATTAACCCCGCTTAAAATACAGATTCTAAAGCGTTTAAAAGCGGTACGCCAGAGTAATTTTAAACGCATTTTTCTCGAAACATACCTTCTCAAAACAGGCCACACTAGTGCAAGCAAACTAATCAACCTATTTAAATTTTTTTTGTATCTGTTTGGAATTTTACACATCATTTACTAAAATTACAGCCTTTGGAAAATTTGTCTAGTTTTTACACGCAACAATATGATCAAAAATAACGTCAAATTTTCAACGTTTTCCCACTCTGTATAATTATATTAATTTTTTGACCTTGAATCACGGTTTTTTCGATAATTTTCCGTATTTTCATACCATTTTGGTAAAAGATGTACATTCAATGGAATTTTTTCGATGCATTTTTGTTATTTATTCTCAGAAGATCTGGAGCGGCGCTACGGTGTGGCCCGATTTTCACATTTTTTTAAGCATACAAACGTCAGCACTATCTCTAGTGCCAACTAGTATGGTTTGTTGGTTTAGATGGTAATGCGTCATACAAGTAGGATACAAGTAGCCAGGCCCATAGAGAGCTATGTTCGGGTACGGGGGGGTTACAACATGCGGGCTCCCCTGAAACTCTTAAAAATGCAATGAGAAATGTTTAAACCAGTTCATGCAATCTCGAGATCTATGCAGAAATTATTATTTAGTTCTTAGTTATTATATACTAGCTGAAACCCGGCACGTTGCTGTCACTCTCAGTTGTCAAACGCCCATAAAATAATATCACTTAAACAGCATGTCTAAATTAAGGTCAAATACTGAATTCCGAGACTGCGAACTATATCTACAAAGCTATTCGATATAACAAATTTGGGTTGTATGGGAAGTGCCACGCCATCTTTATCACCGCTCATAGAATGTAATCAATTAAACTGCATGTGTACATGGAAGTCTATTACCGAATTCCAAAACTGTGCGACATACAACTCCAAAACTATTCGTAGCACAAATTTGGGAGGTGCCACTTCCCTTTTACCTACGCCCATAAAATTTTACCAATGAAACTGCATGTGTAAATTGAGGTCGAATACTGAATTCCGAGGCTGAGTTACCTATAACTTAAAGCTATTCGATATCGCAAAGTTGGAGGTGCCACGTCCCCCGACAAACTCTAAAAAATTTTATCAGTAAATCTGCATGCGTAAATTTTGGTCGAATACTGAATTCCGACGCTGTGCGACCTTGAACTCCAAAGCTATTCGACATCACAAATTTTCGTTGTATGGGAGGTGCCACTCCCCCTTGATCAACGCTCATAAAATGTAATCAATGAAACTGCATGTGTACATTGAGGTCCAATACTGAATTCAAAAACTGTGCGAGCTTTAACCCCAAAGCTATTTGATATCTTTAAATTGGGTTAAATAGGAGGTTTCACTCCCCCTTGTCGTATGCCCATAAAATGTAACTAATGAAACTGCATGTATAAATTGAGGTCGAGTGCTGAATTCTGACGCGTTGCGACCTATAACTTCAATGATATTCGATATCGCAAATGTACGTTAAATGGGCGGAGCCACGCCCCTCTTACCAATGAACATACCATTAAATCAATGAAACTGCATGTGTACATTGGAGTCGAATACTGAATTCCGGCGTTGTGCGACCTATAACTCCAAAACTATTTGATAGCACAAAGTTGGGTTGTATATGAAGTGCCACTCCCCTTTGCCCTACGCCGACAAAATGTAAGTATTGAAAGTGCATGTATAAATTTAGGTCGAATACCGAATTCTTACGCTGCCAACCTATAACTTCAAAGCAATACGATATCGCAAATTTGGGTTGTAAGGGGGATGTCACGCCCCCCTGTCGAAAGCCCATAAAATAAAATCATTGAAACTGCAGGTGTAAATTGAGGTCAAAATTTGAATTCCAAAGCTGTGCGACCTTTAACTACAAAGCTATTCGCTATCGCAAATTTGGGTTGTATGGGAGGTGCCTCTCCCCCTTGTCCAACTCAAAATTTCATCACTGAAACGGTACGTGTAAATTGTGGTCGAATACCGAATTTTTAAGCTGTGCGACCCATAACTCTAAAGCTAGTCGATAACACAAATTTTTAATATATATGTGGGAGGTAAAAGGGGGTGTGGCATTTCTTCTTAAAATGGACCAATAGTTTCGAAGTATTTTGATATTTTCTTAAAAGTAGGCGTAGATGAAGTATAACAATGCCGTTTTTATTGAAGTTAATGACGGTTATCATACGAACTTATCTACCAAATTTTAACTTAATACGACAAAACCGTCTAAAATATAGCATTTTGTAGCAATTTTTTTCTTTTTATATTGACTCTGTTATTTTGTTTTGTAGCTTGTTATGTGCTTGGCATGCTTGCATCGGCTGAACTCGGCGAAAAATTGGGGGGGGTCTTAAACAAGACTACAATCAAAGGCCACAAATAAAATAAAAGTTAATTCATGCCAAGTCTCTTTAAATACTCTAAAATAGTTATGAAAAGTAAAATAGGAAAAACAAAAAAAACTATTTGCCATTAACACAAGTGATGATCGCGAGAAAATGTTATATCGCTATGAGCACTTTACTATGTACTGCCGGACTATTCAATAATCTGTAAGAACAATTTCAAATTAACCCCGCTTAAAATACAGATTCTAAAGCGTTTAAAAGCGGTACGCCAGAGTAATTTTAAACGCATTTTTCTCGAAACATACCTTCTCAAAACAGGCCACACTAGTGCAAGCAAACTAATCAACCTATTTAAATTTTTTTTGTATCTGTTTGGAATTTTACACATCATTTACTAAAATTACAGCCTTTGGAAAATTTGTCTAGTTTTTACACGCAACAATATGATCAAAAATAACGTCAAATTTTCAACGTTTTCCCACTCTGTATAATTATATTAATTTTTTGACCTTGAATCACGGTTTTTTCGATAATTTTCCGTATTTTCATACCATTTTGGTAAAAGATGTACATTCAATGGAATTTTTTCGATGCATTTTTGTTATTTATTCTCAGAAGATCTGGAGCGGCGCTACGGTGTGGCCCGATTTTCACATTTTTTTAAGCATACAAACGTCAGCACTATCTCTAGTGCCAACTAGTATGGTTTGTTGGTTTAGATGGTAATGCGTCATACAAGTAGGATACAAGTAGCCAGGCCCATAGAGAGCTATGTTCGGGTACGGGGGGGTTACAACATGCGGGCTCCCCTGAAACTCTTAAAAATGCAATGAGAAATGTTTAAACCAGTTCATGCAATCTCGAGATCTATGCAGAAATTATTATTTAGTTCTTAGTTATTATATACTAGCTGAAACCCGGCACGTTGCTGTCACTCTCAGTTGTCAAACGCCCATAAAATAATATCACTTAAACAGCATGTCTAAATTAAGGTCAAATACTGAATTCCGAGACTGCGAACTATATCTACAAAGCTATTCGATATAACAAATTTGGGTTGTATGGGAAGTGCCACGCCATCTTTATCACCGCTCATAGAATGTAATCAATTAAACTGCATGTGTACATGGAAGTCTATTACCGAATTCCAAAACTGTGCGACATACAACTCCAAAACTATTCGTAGCACAAATTTGGGAGGTGCCACTTCCCTTTTACCTACGCCCATAAAATTTTACCAATGAAACTGCATGTGTAAATTGAGGTCGAATACTGAATTCCGAGGCTGAGTTACCTATAACTTAAAGCTATTCGATATCGCAAAGTTGGAGGTGCCACGTCCCCCGACAAACTCTAAAAAATTTTATCAGTAAATCTGCATGCGTAAATTTTGGTCGAATACTGAATTCCGACGCTGTGCGACCTTGAACTCCAAAGCTATTCGACATCACAAATTTTCGTTGTATGGGAGGTGCCACTCCCCCTTGATCAACGCTCATAAAATGTAATCAATGAAACTGCATGTGTACATTGAGGTCCAATACTGAATTCAAAAACTGTGCGAGCTTTAACCCCAAAGCTATTTGATATCTTTAAATTGGGTTAAATAGGAGGTTTCACTCCCCCTTGTCGTATGCCCATAAAATGTAACTAATGAAACTGCATGTATAAATTGAGGTCGAGTGCTGAATTCTGACGCGTTGCGACCTATAACTTCAATGATATTCGATATCGCAAATGTACGTTAAATGGGCGGAGCCACGCCCCTCTTACCAATGAACATACCATTAAATCAATGAAACTGCATGTGTACATTGGAGTCGAATACTGAATTCCGGCGTTGTGCGACCTATAACTCCAAAACTATTTGATAGCACAAAGTTGGGTTGTATATGAAGTGCCACTCCCCTTTGCCCTACGCCGACAAAATGTAAGTATTGAAAGTGCATGTATAAATTTAGGTCGAATACCGAATTCTTACGCTGCCAACCTATAACTTCAAAGCAATACGATATCGCAAATTTGGGTTGTAAGGGGGATGTCACGCCCCCCTGTCGAAAGCCCATAAAATAAAATCATTGAAACTGCAGGTGTAAATTGAGGTCAAAATTTGAATTCCAAAGCTGTGCGACCTTTAACTACAAAGCTATTCGCTATCGCAAATTTGGGTTGTATGGGAGGTGCCTCTCCCCCTTGTCCAACTCAAAATTTCATCACTGAAACGGTACGTGTAAATTGTGGTCGAATACCGAATTTTTAAGCTGTGCGACCCATAACTCTAAAGCTAGTCGATAACACAAATTTTTAATATATATGTGGGAGGTAAAAGGGGGTGTGGCATTTCTTCTTAAAATGGACCAATAGTTTCGAAGTATTTTGATATTTTCTTAAAAGTAGGCGTAGATGAAGTATAACAATGCCGTTTTTATTGAAGTTAATGACGGTTATCATACGAACTTATCTACCAAATTTTAACTTAATACGACAAAACCGTCTAAAATATAGCATTTTGTAGCAATTTTTTTCTTTTTATATTGACTCTGTTATTTTGTTTTGTAGCTTGTTATGTGCTTGGCATGCTTGCATCGGCTGAACTCGGCGAAAAATTGGGGGGGGTCTTAAACAAGACTACAATCAAAGGCCACAAATAAAATAAAAGTTAATTCATGCCAAGTCTCTTTAAATACTCTAAAATAGTTATGAAAAGTAAAATAGGAAAAACAAAAAAAACTATTTGCCATTAACACAAGTGATGATCGCGAGAAAATGTTATATCGCTATGAGCACTTTACTTCTCCCACCCAGTAATGTGCCCAATTCGCACAACTCCTTGGCAATCTCCGTGCTCAATTATGTCTTCTGAGATTGCCCCTTATTTAAATGCCTGCTTCGAATTTAAATCATCATTAGCCAAAATCGATTAACCATCATTCCCAACTAAACAAATAACTATTCCATTACTTTGTGCTTATTTAAATTCATTTATTATTAACGTTGCCACTCATCTCAAAATAAAAAAATAAAAAAAATCACCCTTTTACCTCAAGAAAGTTTTAATTTTTATATATATATGGCACTTATATAATTAAATATCTAAAATAATCATTATATAATGGAATATATTTATACTTTAATAGTTTTCATAATTTTTGTTTGTTTTTGTTTGTGTGTTGTATGATTTTAACTTACAGTTTAAAATCCAGAGTGGATGTTGATGATCTGCAATAACAAATAAAATGTTATGCCAAAGAGGCAGTTAAATTTGTTGATCTGTACACGATGTATTGAGCTCAATGCAACTATGTTGTAGATCCTGCAAAATGGAAAACTTCTTAAATAATTTTAAAATTATAAATGGCTACTCAAACGCTACAATTTGTTACCGCAGATACTATATGGTCAATTACCTTTTTTTTTATATTAAAGTAGTTTTGAGCTAGCAGAGCTCTTATCAATAAATTCTGTTATTTAACATATTTCATTAATTCTTTTCTCTAACTCATAAATGTTAGTAACATTGAATCTTACATAGTCCAACTAAATGAAAATTCTTATGCTGGAGACTAATTTTGTTCTAATGTCAGCTACATAAATTTCTCAAAACTCGTTTAGGTGAAGAGCAAACGATCAGTTTATATAAAAAAATTTACACTGCAGCCGAAACTTCGACTGCAGTGAACTGCTACGACAACGGTGTTTAAAATTTTCGGAGTTTGAAGTGCTCTTCGACTAGATACTGGTCTGAAGTAATTACAAAAATTGACAACAACAATATGTATGTATGACTGTGGCCCTCCCAGCAGTCTCACAGTGGGACGCAGTGGCGTAAGCAAAAATATGTTTAAGATGGAATGTCCACTGTTAAAAGAATTTAATATTGGTTACAAAATATTTCGCATATCTAAGAACTAATATTACCTTGGACTTCCGTACTTTATTTTCAACTTGATGATGACCGATAAGAATGTAGTTTTCAATAAAATTTGATGACTCCTAACCTAAATGCACATCAAGATCAGTACATTTTTCTGTATTGACATGATTTATAAATATTTGTTTTTACCTGTTGGAAGAAAAGTTACCGAGAAGCTGCTTGTCTTTAAATACTGATTGGGTTGCGATTGTTATATCGTGGTAACTTTTAATTACGTCTGATAAACATGCACCGCATGTTTTTCTTTTTTTTTTTTTATTGTTTTTTTTTCGAGTTTAATTAGTTGAAGATTTACCTCTGCAGGAGGTTTCTCTTTTTTTTTCTTTTGTTCTTTATAAATCACTTTTTAACGTAATTCAATAAAAATATTGTTATAATGATTTTACTTTAATAAAAATACATTAACGATTTCTAAAATTCACGTGGATTGAAGTGAGAAAAATTCGATCTTGTCGAGTTGATGACCACAGGAAAAGAGATCGCTTCTCGAGGTGTTAGTTTTGTAAGTATATTCTTCTTCTTTTTCCTTTTTTTTTTCTTTGCTTACGTTTTAGTTCCGACGTTTATCAATTAATTTATAGAGTACTAAAATTAAAGTCGTTTCACACTATATTCTCATTGCTACTAAAGTTAATGTTATAGATCTCTTAAATTTTTTTTATTTTTTTTTTTTTTTTAAGTATTATAATAATATTATTTAAACTTGTTATATCGGAAGCTCAAAACACTATAAAAATGTAGGGACCAATGTGAAAGCAATGACCAATCTGACAATTCTTGGCACCATTATTATTTTTTTTTCTATACATAGATGTCATATTTTTTTTTTCTAATATAAAACAAGACATAAATATTCTGCTTAAAAGGGACAACCGTCACAAACCTTCTTTGTAGGATTGGTTTACGAAGCCGAAAATAAGGAAAACGGTTAGGATTAAGCCACTAACGTGTGGCACGACCAAACCCTGAGATAAATAGCCGGGCATTACATATGTTTAAATTTATATTCAGAAAGCTTTGATATCTTTGGCATGATATAATCCGATATATTTTCCATTTAAAGTTTCTAACTCGTAAAGCGATGAGCCTTTCTTCTTACGAACTCGACATTTTAAATATTGCGGCAAGAGTTTTGAATTTATGTTTTTCGTAAAGCTGCTCTGAGCAAAGTTCTTTCTAAATACTTCTTGACCTTCCCTAAACTGCACAGGTCTACACCTTTTGTTATAGCTTTTTGTTGCTTTCTCATGAGCGGTATTTAAATTTTGTTTTATGCGTTCATGTAATAAATTCATTTTGCTATCATTAGGTATAATATTAATCTGACTATCATTAAGACACTGTATTTTGTTAAGCATTTCATAACTTGTGCCATGAAGCTGCATATTAACCCCAAAAACTGCAAAATAAGGGGAACACTTTATAGCATCATGATAATCGCTTCTTAAAATATTTGAAATTTTTGAAATGAATTTATCCCACTGATCGTGCTTTTCTTTAATAAGAATACGAAGCTTAACTAAAATTTCTCGGTTCGTTCTTTCCGAAGCATTTGCTTGTGGCGAATAGAATGCCGTACGAATATGATTCACACCATATGATTCAAGAAAATTTATCATTTGAGTGGAAACAAATTGTTTTCCATTATCGGAATGTATGAATTGTGGAACTCCAAAGGTATGGAATATATTTTCTTCAAGATACTGGATTATAGACAAACTAGTGGCTTTTCTAAGAGGTTTTAAAAATATAAACTTAGTAAAATGGTCGATTGCCACAAATACTGACGTGTTTCCATTTTTGGTTCTTGGATATGGTCCGATTAGATCCATATAGATCCTTTGGAAAGGTCTGTCAGTCTGCATCTGCAAGCCCATTGGGGGTCTCAAAATTTGGTTAGGTGGCTTGGCGCCTTTGCAAACCTCACACAAGCTAACGAAAGTCTTTATTTGCTTTGCCATATTGGGCCAGTAATATTTTTCGCGTATACGATTTAACGTTTTGGCGAATCCGCCATGACAAGATGTATCATTATGATAATTTTCAATAACATTCGACGTCATTTGGCTTGGAAGCCATAGTCTCCACAGGGCATCTTCGCCTTCATACTCCCCCTTCCGGAATTTTACGCGCTGATAAACATAACTATCTGATACACATGTATCTGGAAAGTTTTGTTGGGAGCTTTGTATTTTAGTTTTCAAATCGATATATTCTTGGCTTGAAAAGTAGATGGAATTAAGGTCTACCTCGAAAGAACTGCTTGGAATCGCAATCTCATCTAAATATGCCCGTGATAAGGTATCAGGTACAATATTTAAAGATCCTTTTCGATATTCTATCTCGAAGTCAAAACTCTGAAGCTTAAGACTCCAACGTGCAAGTCGTCCACTAAGATCTTTTTGAGACATCAGCCATTTAAGGCTTGAATGGTCGGTCACAATTTTGAAGGGTAAACCTTCGACATATTGTCGAAAACGTTTTACGCAAACAATTGCTGCGAGACATTCTAATTCTGTCACTGAATAATTTTTTTGTGCCTTGTTCAACTTTTGGGATACGTATGCAATCGGTTTCTCAAGACCCTCATTATCTGTTTGATAGAGCACACCACCTACACCTACTTTCGATGCATCACATTGAATCGTGAAACTGCGACTAAAATCTGGCTGGCATAAAACAGGGGCTGTAGTGAGGGCTTCTTTAAGCTTACGAAATGCAATTTCAGCTTCTGAAGTCAAAACAAACGATTTGGATTTCTTCAAACAATCGGTAAGGGGAGCTGCTAGATCAGCGTAATTGGCTATGAACTGTCGATACCAGCCAGTCATTCCAACAAATCGACGGATTTGACGAGGTGAACCTGGCAAAGGAAAATTAGTTATTGCCTCAACCTTGCTATTGTCAGTCCGTAGACAACCTTGACCTACTATGTATCCCAGATACTTAATTTCAGCTTGACAAAATCGACTCTTCTCCACATTAATAGTTAAATTAGCAGTCTTCAATAGAGATGCAACTTCCTGCAATACTATTAAATGACTATTGAAATCTGGTGTGCAAACAAGTAAATCGTCCAGATAAATGAACACATTCTCACGAAGACGGCTGGGAATTACCTTATCCATTAGACGGCTCATTCTTTGTGCGGCATTACATAGCCCGAAAGGCATAACTGTAAATTGATACAGTGGCCGACCAGGTACTACAAAAGCCGTTTTTTCTCTTGAACATTCATCTAAAGGTATTTGCCAAAAGGCATCCTTGAGGTCAATACCTGATATAAAGTGAGTATTCTGTAATCTACTTAACAAACCATTAATGTGTGGCAGTGGATATGCGTCTTTCTTTGTCAATAAATTAAGTTTTCTGGAGTCCAGACATAATCTTATTTTCCCTGGCTTTCTAACAAGGACTACTGGACTACACCATGGACTGTTGCTCTCTTCAATAACACCTAGATTGAGCATGCGATCCAGCTCTTCATATGCTTCGTTTTGTCGTGGCGGTGAGAGAGGGTAATGCCTTGCTTTTATTGGAACTGCGTCACCAGTGTCTATAGTGTGCGTTTCAATTGTGGTGCGTCCTAGACCTAGCTTGGCGAAAGACGGAAATTCGCTTACCACTTTATTTAACTCATAAGCCTGAACAGAATTTAGCGAATGACAATTTTCAGTTGTTGATTTCGGACATTTTTCGCTACTTAACGTCATTTCTGCTATAATTTGAGGTGCTATATCAAATTCCTTCCAAAAGTTAATTCCCAAGTAGACTTCCTGTTGTAAATTTGGTGACAAGTAAAATAAAATATTTTTTGTTGCATTCCCATAAGTAACCGGCAGCGTTATAAAACCAATAACACTATGAAAAGTGCCATCAGCTATGCTTAGAGAATTTTTAATGGTTTTATACTTAACATCAAGCTCATTTATCAGTTCAATAGAGTTCTTGCCTAGAACACTTATAGATGCACCAGAATCGAGTAATGCAAAAATTTGTTTATCACCGATAATTATCTTTGCATACGGTCTATTGTCGTTAGATGGATCCAAATTACATGACTCCAAGATCTTTCGAATATTCTTACGCTTTTTAAATCTCTCTCTACAGCTTAAAATTTTCTTTGGTAAGGATGGTTTGCCAAATATTGTATTTCTAGCAACCAAATACTTTGTTTTACGAGCATGTAATAATTTTTTGAAATCAAAAATATCGTTTTCAGAATCATTTGATAGTGATTTTTCTTTTGGTGGCTTCTTTAAAATTGAAATTGGTGAACAGTTTGTTAAGGTTTTTTCATCATCATTTTCAGGGATTTGGGTTACGAACGAGTGCCCCCTTAAGCTTTCTCGTTCGTGACCTTGTTTTCCGAATGTTTGGTGCATTTCGGTGTGGTTACATTTTTTTCACCGCATCGATAGCAAAACAAAGAACGTATCTCAGATGTACACTCATAGAACGAATGCCCAATCTGATCGCAGTTCCAGCATTTGAAATTTCGGGTGTCTATTGGTTTATTTGCACGTCTATCGTGAAATTTTAAGGCTGAGATCTCAGCTTCATTTTCATTATCCCAACGGATTGAGCAATCAACTTCGCTTATATGTTTTTTTGAAACTGAATTTGAGTTTCCTTGGAGTTTCGTTTGGTTCTGACGTTGGAGATATTTTTCTGCTCTTCTTGCAACATCACGCAAGTGGTCTAAATTAAAAGTATCATTAGGAAAGAGAAGGATTCCAAGGGCTTCTTTTACATTATTTTTAATGAGATCTATGAGTTTTCTCTCACTCATAGGGTCATTAAGACGCGAATTCATGGTAACCATTTCGGTAAAGAAATCATCAAATGACTCTCTAGGCTGTTGCTGTCTTTCAAGCATTCGAATTATCTTGTCGCAATCGTTTTCGAGTTTACCGAACTCTTTAACAATAGCATCTTTCAATTGTTCAAATGTTGTACTTGGGTGCTGTTTAAGGTAAAACCAGAACCAAGTTTCAGCTTTTCCTTTTAAAAGGACATGAAAACAAGCTAAAACTTGATTTAAAGGAAAACTATATCTCTGTCTTAATGTATCAACTTTGAAAAGAAAATCGTAAACATTATCGGTACCATCGAAAGAAATATTCCATTTATCTAACGGAACTCTTATCAATGAAGCTTGCAATGTATCTTCAGGTATAGTATGCCTATAACCATGCTGGTAAGCTTGAGAAGTCGTTCTTTCATCGTTTGGAAAATCATAATTGTTATTACGAGTTTGAGTAAAGTTATTAACAGCAGAGGATCGAACATTAATGTGATTCATCTGTTCAGAAATTGTCTTTTGCAGAGATGCAAACTCATTCATAAAAGCATTATGATTGATAAGTAATACTCGTTCGAGCATTGCTGGTAGGCTTTCAGCTTCATGCCTATTATTTTTTTCTTCGGCTGCATGGCAGCTTGGCTTGATATTATTATTAGACTGGTTTTTATCAGCTTCAACTAAAGGACCATTTGCATTCGTTGAAGAAGCAAGGTTCGACATGGCGTCAAAAGGTTCACTAGCGTCAGAAGAATAAACAATTGGATTTTGTGGTAAATTTCCCACTGGGCTACATTCAATTCTTGGCTGCTCTACGCCAAGATTTCCAGTATTTTCATCTTTTGTATAATTAATTCCCTCACCTGATTTGTTAATACTATTTTGAGAGCGTTTCATTTTCATCCCTTTTTTGACCATAACGAAAAGGCAAAAATATGTAATTAAAAAAAATGTATACTTTACTGATAAATGTATGGGAATGTGGTTTTCAATTTGGCTATGAGATTATAAATCAGAGATAAAATTATAAAGCAGTACAAATCACTGACCCAGTTAAAGGCAATAAGAAAATTAAAACTAAATTAAATAATATTATTGAAAAAAAAAATATATAAAATGCTTCAAAATCGTCGCATACAAAAAACCGAATTAAAAAGGTACTTTTGTGACTTTACGCTTTCAAAACACCTAAAAGTAATGAATATAAATAAAAAAAAGATTCAGCAGTTGCAGCGACAGCGTTTGCTGCAGAAACTTTAGCTATCGGACTTACTTCTGTATATAATCTAACTGCAAAGGTGTAGTAGATTCGAATAAAGTGCAGTGATAATTATCTTTAATTTCACAAATCACGAAAGCTTGACTTATCTATATGATTGACTATACTTGACTGATTTGTGTCTATTATCGCAAATAGGATCGACATAAAAAAATCAAAACTAGCCCCACGTTGGGCGCCAACTTTATTTGTAGCAATTTTTTTCTTTTTATATTGACTCTGTTATTTTGTTTTGTAGCTTGTTATGTGCTTGGCATGCTTGCATCGGCTGAACTCGGCGAAAAATTGGGGGGGGTCTTAAACAAGACTACAATCAAAGGCCACAAATAAAATAAAAGTTAATTCATGCCAAGTCTCTTTAAATACTCTAAAATAGTTATGAAAAGTAAAATAGGAAAAACAAAAAAAACTATTTGCCATTAACACAAGTGATGATCGCGAGAAAATGTTATATCGCTATGAGCACTTTACTTCTCCCACCCAGTAATGTGCCCAATTCGCACAACTCCTTGGCAATCTCCGTGCTCAATTATGTCTTCTGAGATTGCCCCTTATTTAAATGCCTGCTTCGAATTTAAATCATCATTAGCCAAAATCGATTAACCATCATTCCCAACTAAACAAATAACTATTCCATTACTTTGTGCTTATTTAAATTCATTTATTATTAACGTTGCCACTCATCTCAAAATAAAAAAATAAAAAAAATCACCCTTTTACCTCAAGAAAGTTTTAATTTTTATATATATATGGCACTTATATAATTAAATATCTAAAATAATCATTATATAATGGAATATATTTATACTTTAATAGTTTTCATAATTTTTGTTTGTTTTTGTTTGTGTGTTGTATGATTTTAACTTACAGTTTAAAATCCAGAGTGGATGTTGATGATCTGCAATAACAAATAAAATGTTATGCCAAAGAGGCAGTTAAATTTGTTGATCTGTACACGATGTATTGAGCTCAATGCAACTATGTTGTAGATCCTGCAAAATGGAAAACTTCTTAAATAATTTTAAAATTATAAATGGCTACTCAAACGCTACAATTTGTTACCGCAGATACTATATTGTCAATTACCTTTTTTTTATATTAAAGTAGTTTTGAGCTAGCAGAGCTCTTATCAATAAATTCTGTTATTTAACATATTTCATTAATTCTTTTCTCTAACTCATAAATGTTAGTAACATTGAATCTTACATAGTCCAACTAAATGAAAATTCTTATGCTGGAGACTAATTTTGTTCTAATGTCAGCTACATAAATTTCTCAAAACTCGTTTAGGTGAAGAGCAAACGATCAGTTTATATAAAAAAATTTACACTGCAGCCGAAACTTCGACTGCAGTGAACTGCTACGACAACGGTGTTTAAAATTTTCGGAGTTTGAAGTGCTCTTCGACTAGATACTGGTCTGAAGTAATTACAAAAATTGACAACAACAATATGTATGTATGACTGTGGCCCTCCCAGCAGTCTCACAGTGGGACGCAGTGGCGTAAGCAAAAATATGTTTAAGATGGAATGTCCACTGTTAAAAGAATTTAATATTGGTTACAAAATATTTCGCATATCTAAGAACTAATATTACCTTGGACTTCCGTACTTTATTTTCAACTTGATGATGACCGATAAGAATGTAGTTTTCAATAAAATTTGATGACTCCTAACCTAAATGCACATCAAGATCAGTACATTTTTCTGTATTGACATGATTTATAAATATTTGTTTTTACCTGTTGGAAGAAAAGTTACCGAGAAGCTGCTTGTCTTTAAATACTGATTGGGTTGCGATTGTTATATCGTGGTAACTTTTAATTACGTCTGATAAACATGCACCGCATGTTTTTCTTTTTTTTTTTTTATTGTTTTTTTTTTCGAGTTTAATTAGTTGAAGATTTACCTCTGCAGGAGGTTTCTCTTTTTTTTTCTTTTGTTCTTTATAAATCACTTTTTAACGTAATTCAATAAAAATATTGTTATAATGATTTTACTTTAATAAAAATACTTTAACGATTTCTAAAATTCACGTGGATTGAAGTGAGAAAAATTCGATCTTGTCGAGTTGATGACCACAGGAAAAGAGATCGCTTCTCGAGGTGTTAGTTTTGTAAGTATATTCTTCTTCTTTTTCCTTTTTTTTTTCTTTGCTTACGTT
This sequence comes from Dichetophora obliterata, assembly GCA_963920525.1. Taxonomy (NCBI): domain Eukaryota; kingdom Metazoa; phylum Arthropoda; class Insecta; order Diptera; family Sciomyzidae; genus Dichetophora; species Dichetophora obliterata. The sequence continues at coordinate 148,915,170 of OY986435.1, read as the reverse complement.
TTAGTTCCGACGTTTATCAATTAATTTATAGAGTACTAAAATTAAAGTCGTTTCACACTATATTCTCATTGCTACTAAAGTTAATGTTATAGATCTCTTAAATTTTTTTTATTTTTTTTTTTTTTTTTAAGTATTATAATAATATTATTTAAACTTGTTATATCGGAAGCTCAAAACACTATAAAAATGTAGGGACCAATGTGAAAGCAATGACCAATCTGACAATTCTTGGCACCATTATTATTTTTTTTTCTATACATAGATGTCATATTTTTTTTTTCTAATATAAAACAAGACATAAATATTCTGCTTAAAAGGGACAACCGTCACAATTTTTATTAATTTGTGGGTGCAGTTACGAACAAACCCATAGAAGGAACTATCCAATTTGATTTTCAAGTTTTAAGCATCCGAACAAATCGAGATTCATTTTTATATATACAGATATTGATTTGTGGACGGCAAAAGTGGGCGTGAAAACATTTATGTATCGTGACTGTCTCTTGGAGCACCTACACAGCAAGTTTCACAATAAAAATGTGTAGAACTCCGGAATTGCAATGACTTCGAAAAAGTGGGCGTATACATGTTGCGACCATGCACATTTTTTGTACAGTTACTGACAGTAACCATCTGAACAAAATTACTAAATATTACTTTTTACGATCGAAACCGTCTGATATATATCCTTTATTTGGTTTGTGGTCGATAGCGCAAATTTGGCTTGTATGGGAGGTACCATGGCCCTTCGTCCAAACGTTACCAAATCTCACAGGAACACTCACTCTCCTCGGCAGACGTTGTTCTGCCACAGACCGCCGTACTGCCATATACGAAAATGTCAAGATATGGGAAATATATTCACCATTTTCAGTATAGCTGCCGAAAGTAGCCATATGCACTAAATAAGCAAATATAGCAATTTTTTTGTTTTTGAAGCGGTAAAAAGGTGTGCGGCAAAATATTTCCCTTGAGCCATCTCGTAATCGAAACAAATCGAATGCCCAAATTTCAGCTCAATTTGGGTTAAGCCTGGCGCACTTTACTTCACTCGACGCTAATTCCCCGAAAAGTGAGTTTAACTAAAGTGGGACAGGCCTATTTTTAGTGCACTTGTCGAGAGTAACCATATGAACTGAATTACAAAATTTTTGTCTTATACGACCCAAACAGTCTGAAATAAACAATTTTCATTTATTTGTGGACGGTAAAAGGGGGCGTGGAATTCCATTTTTAGTACAGTTATTGACAGTAACCGTACGTACTTAACTAAAAAATTTTAGCCTTATACGACTCAAACCGACTGAAATAAAACATTTTTATTGATTTGGTGGCGTTAAAAGGGGGGTTTGGCAAAATTTTTTCCTCAACCATCTCGTACCTGAAACAAATCGACTGTCAAAATTTCAGGTCAATCGGAGTTTGGGAGTCTATAGTATCACACAGACAGACGCACATCGTTTTGCTTTTTATATATATAGATATTGATTTGTGGGCGGTAAAAGTGGGCGTGAAAACATTTATAGATAGTGACCGCCTCTTGGAGTACCTACACAGTAAGTTTTACTGTAAAAATGTGTTGAACTCCGGAATGCCACAATTTCGAAAAAGTGGGCGTATTTATATTACGACCACGCCCATTATTTGTACAGTTACCGACAGTAACCATCTGAACAAAATCACTAAATCTTAGTTTTTTACGATTGAAATCGTCAGATATATATCCTTTTTTTTTTTGTTTGTGATCGATAGCGCAAATTTGGCTTGTATGGGAGGTACTAATCGATACCAAACCTTGTCTAATCTTGACTAATCGCTACCAAACCTCACAGGAACACTCTCAAGATGTGGCTTCAGTTTCCCTGAAAATATATTAGTTGTCTCTATCAAACGACTCTACCTAACGAATTTTTTTGTGCGACACTCCGCAAATTAAATGTACTGATGATTCGTATTATTATGACTTCATTTTTATTATTTTTTTTTTAATTCTGTTTATTCATTGTAAAAACCCAAATTTTAAGAGTTAAAAAAAATTATTGATACATAAAATTCTGCGCAAAATAAAAATTTTTATATATTTCGTGAAACTGTCTATGAAATTTTTAAAGTGTTATGATATGTTTTGACATTTATTGGGATTTTCTTTTGTCAAAAGAAGAATGGTTTTTACACTAAAGAGAATGTAAATATTTAAAAATTGACATAGGGATTTCTTTTTTACAAATAATGTCAAATTGTTTATAGTGTAACATCATTTAAAGTAAATTATGATTATTTAAAATTTAACTGATTACTTACATGAATATCTTCATTAATTTCAAAGAAATTCAAGCAAATTTTTACAGTCAACCTTTTTTTTCAATAAAATAAGAAAACAACCTAACTTTTAAATTTATTAAAAATTAAATTTATATCGATATTTATAGTATAAATGTAGGAAAAACTTATCTTTGAATAAACGCAAAGTGGTTTTGTAACGAGTTTATTTGATTTTTCGAGAATTTCCTTGTCCCCACAGCACGAATAACACAACTCTCGTCGATTTTCTATTCGAATAACTCTATATTTCAGTATCTCTAAATTAACGATGAACGAGTTTCTTTCTTCTAAAGTTATTTTTTTCATATTCACTCCCAATATAACATACCCTGCAGAAATTAAGACCATAATAAAACTTCAAGCTGACGTCAATAATAAAAAATGCAAGACTTTTGTTTTTAGGCCAAAGCAAAATCGTTTATTTTTAGTTAAGTTACTATTAGATAATGTGGATAATCAACAAGAAATAAGAGAGACATTTTGGAAATAATTTCTTGTAGAGTTTGCGAAAAAAAATTGTTGCATCAGCAGCAGACTTATAATTTGTTTAAGTAAAAGAGAAGGATCCGTGGCAAATGACTTTAAAGCAGTATCGAACAAACACGAGCTTACAAACACAAACAAGGCTTGCTATTTATGCTCTCATTTTCATTTACTGAAGTGATGTGAGCCCAAACGCGCTAGCAATAAACGGCAGAGTACGTGTTATTTACAATTCGTATCTGTGTAAAAATACTAAGTGTTGCTTACCTCGCAAGTGTACTACGTGGTTGACACTGCTGTAAAGTATTAATTTCTGTTATTATTATTTTGAAGTTTTTTTATCTTATAAATAATGTATATTTTTCTTATCAATGAAATCCTTATTTTATTCGAAAGTAAAAGAGAAAATGTTTCAAACTTATACTATGTTGCCATCTGCTCGAAATCTTGAGATTTTGTGAGATTTCGTAAATCCATATTGAAATCAACAGAGTTCGCCATACAAGTTTAAGATTTTAAAATCTTGTGATTTCAACAAAATCTCATAAAATGCAATGCGGTATCCCTGAAAAGTTTTATAAGTATCCAGCACTATTCAGTTTATGTCTTATTTTTCATATTAACAATTGGCAATGATAATTAATTAATTATTTAAAAAAACAATAACAATAATTAAAAAAAATGAAAAATGCAAAACAAAGGATATATGAAAATAAAAAGGCTTAGAGCTTCAGTGAGGAGCAATTGCTAGTAGCAATTTTAAAGAAAAAATTTAAGAGCTCCGGAAATGGCAAAAGAAATGCAACAAGGCAATTGCTCCTTCACGATTTGTTCATTCTTAAATTTATCAAATAAAGTCTTAATTGTCACTTTGAAATCACTTTTTCCAAATCACAAGATTTCAATCAGATGGAAACATAGTTTTACAGAAACGAATAGATAAATAAATTATATGTTTTAAAAGTCATTTCCATAATTGAAAAAATGTAAACATACGATTTTAATGTTTAATAACACACATTATTATCACAGAACCGAAATATTTTAAAGAATTTTTTATGTATAAAAACTACGAATTTGGGTTATTTATATTTGTAAAATTTCAGCAATTCGATATGATTTATTTAAACTCCATTTAAACTCCGTTAAAAAATTTTCATTTTTTTATTATTAAATGGCTGTTTTAGGACTTTAAAGCTGCAAGTCAAAAATAATTTGGTACTTGTTGGAACTCATTCCCGAAATGATTCATCAATACACTCAATCAGCCCAATCATGAATAATTTTTTACGCGTAATCGGAAAAGGTAGTTTTCGTTTTTAAGATTAAGCTCAAGAACATTTTGGAAATGATAAATAAAATTGAAATTTTGAAAAAATTACCAAAATGTTATTAAGCTTTATTTTAAAAATGAAAACTCCCTTTTCCGATTACGAGTGAAAAATTATTCATGAAAGGGCTGAATAAGTTTGACGTTTTCAACTTAACAAATGGTATCTGCTAGGCTAAGACACGGTGCTGAGCTTGTTAACAAGATGCTAAAGTCCTAACCAAAATAGACGAAAAGAGACGATTGCAACTTGCCGAATGTTTGCAATCGTTTCGTCTGTTTTGACATTTAACTCAAAATGAAACGATTTGCTCAACTCGTCTGAAACAGCTGATCAATTGCAAACAGAATGTTTTCTAGTTATCAATTGATGTGCAATTATAATTTTGTTAACCAATTAACAAAATTTTGTGAACTTTGAGTGAAAAAAATGTCGCACACTTTGTACAGCTTTTTTTGACGATTTGAGACGCTAAAAGTTCGGTTATTACGGAACAAAACATTTTGTCAAACCGTTTCGTTCAGTTTCGATGAGTTGACGTGTGTTTATTCTGGACAGCAACATTGAATTGCATTTATGCGAATATTTTCGTCTTTAGTCGTTACGTAGCGACTCATCTATTTTGGTTAAAATATTGACATGACTTAAAAAATTTGTTAAGTTTAGCAAGTTATCAGGATTAAACAGATTAAGTGAATATCATTTTTATAATTTTTGACATTATCAACACAAGAAGAAGTATGAAAAATTAGAAGTATGAAAAATAATAATTTTCATGGAAACAAATACCACTTCTAGCTCTCAACAATAAATCACCTTTTTGTTTCTTTACTTTCCCGAAAATCCCGAAAATCCGGGTTTTAAAATTTAGCATAAAATTTGTATATTTTAGATTATTGACACTAATTTTTTAAATGTTTTGCATAAAAATCCGATCCCTAGTTATAACCATCCGGTGCGGTGGATGAACGTTAGGAGCAGGGATGGCCATGATTACAAATCTCTATTACTGATTATGATTACATGTATTCAGATTGCACATATTACTTGATTTTTCCAAACATTCAGAAAAATCACACTAAAAACCAAATAAAAATACTTTCAATTAAGTCACCATAGTAAGTTATTACATAAGATTATAAAAAATAAAGATTTTTAAAAACATCAAGTAATCGAACATGAAATTACATGATTTTTTAATCTATATATATAAAAATGGATGTATGTATGTGGGTATGTGGGTATGTGGGTATGTGGCTATGTCACATATAGACTCCAAAACCGCTGAACCGATCTTTATGAAATTTTCCGGGAAACTGAAGCCACACCTTGAGAGTGTTCCTGTGAGGTTTGGTAACTATTGGACGAAGGGTGTGGTACCTCCCATACAAGCCAAATTTACGCTATCGATCACAAACCAAAAAAAAGGATATATATCAGTCGGTTTAAATAGTAAAAAACTAAGATTTGGTAATTTTGTTCAGATGGTTACTGTCGGTAACTGTACGAAAAATGGGATTGGTCGCCATATAAATACGCCCACTTTTTCGAAATCATGGCAATTCCGGAGTTTTACACGTTTTTACAGTGAAAATTGCTGTGTAGGTGATCGAAGAGGCGGTCATTATATGTAAATGTTTTCACGCCCACTTTTACCGCCCACAAATCAATATCTATATATATAAAAAGCAAAACGATGTGTGTCTGGCTGTGTGATGTCTATAGACTCCAAAACTACTGAACCGATTGACCTGAAATTTTGGCAGTCGATTTGTTTCAGGTACGAGATGGTTTAGGAAAAAATTTGCCACACCCCCTTTTACCGCCACCAAATCAATAAAAATGTTATATTTCAGTCGGTTTGGGTCGTATAAGGCTAAAATTTTGTAATTTAGTATGTACAGTTACTGTCGACAACTGTACTAAAAATGGGTTTCCACGCTCTCTTTTACCGCCCACAAATAAATGAAAATGGTTTATTTCAGACGGTTTTAGTCGTATAAGACTTACATTTGGTACTTTGGTTTGTGTAGTTACTGACAGTAACTGTGCGAAAAGTTGGTTTCCACACCCCCTTTTTGCGCCCACAAATCAGTGAAAATGCTATATTTCGAGCAGTTTTGACCGTATGACACTAACATGTGATACCTAAGTTTGTATGGTTACTTTCGGCAACTGTACTAAAAAAAGGCGTCATCGCTATATAGCCACACTCACTTTTTGAGAAATCCTTAAAATTGACTACTGGGTCGATTGAGCTAAAATGTTGGCTTAGCTTGTACGATTACTGTCAGCAACTGAACTAAAAATTGGCATCCACGCCCTCTTTTACCGCCCACAAACCAATGAAAACGTTTTATTTCAACGGTTTGGGTCGTTTTAGACAAAAATTTTGTAATTCAGTTCATATGGTTACTCTCGACAAGTGCACTACAAATAGGCCTGTCCCACTTTAGTTAAACTCACTTCTCGTCGTTAGCGTCGAATGAAGTAAAGCGAGCCGGGCTTAACCTAAATTGAGATGAAATTTGGGCATTCGATTTGTTTCGATTACGAGATGGCTCTAGGGAAATATTTTGCAGCACCCCTTTTTACCGCTTGCAAAACAACAAAAATGTTATATTTCGCACGGTTTTGATCGTATTAGACAAAAATTTGGTTATTTACTTCATATGGTTACTTTCGGCAGCTATTCGACATTTGCGTATATGGCAGTAAGGCGGTCTATGGCAGAACAACGTCTACCGAAGAGAGTGAGTGTTCCTGTGAAGTTTGATAACGTTTGGACGAGGGGGCGTGGTACCTCCCATACAAGCCAAATTTGCGCAATCGACCACAAACCAAATAAAGGATATATATCAGACGGTTTCGATCGTAAAAAACTAAGATTTTATAATTTTGTTCAGATGGTTACTGTCAGTAAAAAATGTGCGTGGTCGCAATATATATACGCCCACTTTTTCGAAATCACGCCAATTCCGGAGTTCTACACATTTTTATAGTGAAACTTGCTGTGTAGGTGCTCCAAGAGGCAGTCACGATAAATAAATGCTTTCAAGCCCACTTTAACCGCCCACAAATCAATATCTGTATATATAAAAATTAATCGTGATTTGTTCGGATGCTTAAAACTTGAAAACGACTGAACCAAATTGGATACTTCCTTCTACTGGTTTGAAAAATGTAATGCCACACCCCCTTTTGTCGCCCACAAATCAATAAAAATGCTGTATTTAAGACGGTTTTGGTCGTATTAAATTAAAATTTGGTAAATAAGTTCGTATGATAACTATCATTAACTTTGATAAAAATGGGAGTGGTCACACTTCATCTACGCTTACTTTTAAGAAAACATCAAAATACTTCGAAACTATTGGTCCGATTGAGCTCAAATTTTGTAAGTACGCTTTGCTTTGAGTACGAGATGGTTTAAGAGGAAATGCCACACCCCCTTTTATCTCCCACATATATATAAAAAATTGTTGTTATCATATAGCTTTAGAGTTATGGGTCGCACAGCTTAGAAATTCGGTATTCGACCACAATTTAGACGTACCGTTTCAGTGATGAAATTTTATGGGAGTGGACAAGGGGGAGGGGCACCTCCCATACAACCCAAATTTGTGATATCGAATAGCTTTGAAGTTATAGTAATTTAGCTTTGGAATTCAGTTTTTGACCTCAATTTACACATGCAGTTTCAATGGTTTTATTTTATGGGCGTTGGACAGGGAGGCGTGACATCTCCCTTACAACCCAAATTTGTGATAACGAATTGCTTTGAATTTATAGGTTGACAGCGTAAGAATTCGGTATTCGACCTACATTTATGCATTATTTCATTCCTCTACATTTTATGAGCGTAGGGCAAAGGGGAGTGGCACTTCCTATACAACCCAACTTTGTGCTATCAAATAGCTTTGGAGTAATAGGTCGCACAACGCCGGAGTTCAGTATTCGAACTCAATGTACACATGCAGTTTCATTAATTCAATTTTATGTTCATTGGTAAGAGGGGATTGACACCTCCCATTAAAATTTTACATAACATTTTGTTTGATAACATTTTGTGAGCGTTGATCAAGGGGGAGTGGCACCTCCCATACAACGAAAATTTGTGATATCGAATAGCTTTGGAGTTCAAGGTCGCACAGCGTCGGAAATCAGTATTCGACCAAAATTTACGCATGCAGATTTACTGATAAAATTTTTTAGAGTTTGTCGGGGGGGCGTGACACCTCCAACTTAATCCAAATTTGCGATATCGAATAGCTTTGGAGTTATAGGTAACTCAGCCTCGGAATTCAGTATTCGACCTCAATTTACACATGCAGTTTCATTGATTACATGTTATGGGCGTAAGGAAAAGGGCAGTGGCACCTCCCATACAACTCAAATTTGTGCTATCGAATAGTTTTGGAGTTATATGTCGCACAGTTTTGGAATTCGGTATTCAACCTCCATGTACACATGCAGTTTAATTGATTACATTCTATGAGCTGTGATCAAGAAGGCGTGGCACTTCCTATGCAACCCGAATTTGTAATATCGAATAGCTTTGTGGATATAGGTCGCACAGTCTCGAAATTCAGTATTCTACCTCAATTTAGACATGCTGTTTAACTGATAACATTTTATGGGCGTCTGACAAAGGAGAGTGGCAGCAACACGCCGGGTTTCAGCTAATAAATCAAATAATCATTGATTAGACACAGCTTTCAATGATTACAGATTACTTCTCGTCAGACAAAAAATTCAGAATTCGTATGTAATTTTATTATTTCAGTAATTGCTATTTACCATAATGGTTTACCATAAATACAATATTTTCCTCAGCAGCTATTAAAGGGATGTTAATCTTTGTGAGATTGGCTTTGTTAAAGAAGTGTAACAATAGTGCTCAGAAACCTTTTCTGTATTTTACTTTTCGCAGTCTTACAGTTGAACCATATATATAAGCCTGATTACTGATAAATGTCTTAATCAGAATTCATTACTGAAATATGATTGATTACTTGAATTAATCACTGATTACTTTTGCATGATTACTGATTTCTCAAAGAAATCACTGAATACTTTAAAGTTATTAATGATTTTTTTTAAGTAATCAAGTAATAAATTTGTGTATGGTTAATTTTAATAAGTAATTTTTTTATAATCACAACACGAAAGTTATCATTACTGGACAACCCTGGTTAGGAGATTGTTGATTTTTGTTGTTGAAATTTCCTCTTGATTGCTAAAATTAAAAGGAATTTTTTTTAGCAAAAGGAAACAAAAATATATTTTCATACATAGATGAAAAGAATTTAATATCAAAAAGTATTCTTGAATTATTTAAGTTTATAATAATTTATTGAAGTTTATTATAATAATAAAAGAGATAATTTTTCATATTATTCCATACACACTCAAAGCAGTATGTACCTACAATGTATATTTTTATGGGACTACAAAACAAAGTAGGTATATGTTTTTTATAGGTTTAGTATTGTAAGATTAGAAATATTTCGTTTTCTTTTCTTTCGGAAGTTTATTTATACCTTTGCGGCTTCTTAAAAAAAATGAATACTACTAATTGCAAAAGAGATGATAAAATCGAAATTAATCAAATACACGATAAATCAAATTATATTGTAGACGAATTCATCATTTTTGTTTTTTATAACGTGTTGCAAATATTTTGATAAAACCAAACTTATATATTTGAATTAAATTACTGATGCAAGAAATGTTTGCCAAAAGTTTTGGATTCGCCTTCGGGGTTCAGCCACACTGAGGCCGAATATTCGAAACTAGCCGGAACTGGTCTTAACCGAAACCGAAACCGAATATTCGGTCGGACACTAGTTATAACGTTTTTTTATCCTTGTTACAGTCACTGTGCTAATCCTTATCATATTACTTGAACACCTATTGTCCTAACCCTTTCCCTACTTCTTGCCCAATCTTTAAGTCTCCTTTTGATAAGGTTTGCGATAAGGTACAAACCTTAACTGTAGTACACTAACATTTGGTTTAGTACCATTTAATATGATGGATATCGATGGTGCATTCACGTTACATAAAGATGATGCATTATAGTCCTTATAACACCATAATGAGTAAATAAATTTTTATTTTTGTATTGAAGCTTTTGAACCCACCTTTTCTATCGCATCATAAAATTTATTCGCAATTTACATCGAATGTCTATAGTCACCGAGATATAATTCCATGCAAATCTTTTACATTATTGTTGCACTAAGTATTTAGATACTAAGTCCCGGTTTCACAATCAATACTTAAGATGTACTTAAATATAAGCTCTGAAAATTCGTTTCATCAGTCTTATTTAAGTTCAACTTAGGTTCAACTTAAGGGGACAGTACACACCTAGATTTTTCAAAAATGAAATTTTGAATATGCAAATTTTATTAAGAATGGAACAAGATATCTTTTTGAAACTTTGCTTATTTAATTTCAGGTAAAAATAGTATACAAAAAAATTTTTGGGTTTTCTAGAGTGTTTTTTTGGCTGCTGCAGGTTTTTGAAAATATCATAAAAAAAAATCACGGCGGGCGTGATTTTGGTTCACTGGAACGTCCGAAAAAATAAATAAAAACGGGGTTTTAATCAGCATCAAAGCCGCTATAAATTAAACTAAAAGAATTTTTTGGTAAAAATTGAAAAAATGGCGGCGTTTTTTCGAAATTAGCCGATTTTTTGGATCAAAAAATACCTTGAAAACCAAAAATACTTTACCGATCTTTCTATCCGTAGTTCAATCTATAGACTTATATGTGTACAATAACATATTAAAATTTCAGAAATATCAGTGCAGTAGTTTTTTTTTATCACGTCCGCCAACTCAAAAAATGTGATTTCTAGAAAAAGCGCCTTAAAGTTTTTAACACCAATTATATGGCCTTGACGCTCTGCGTTTTAGACCTTCAGTATTTAACATAGAAATTATTTTCAAATTTTATATCATTAAAAATAGATTCTTGAGGTTTTTTGAACAAAAATCAAACATAAAAAAATTTAATTTTGAAAATTCAGGTGTGTACTGTCCCCTTAAGTACGGAAAATGCGTGACAGTCAACAACTGATTATATTTTGCAAAATAATTTAACTAATCAGCAACAACTAATTGGTTCAACTTAAGTTCAACTTAAGTATTGATTGTGAAACCGGGCCTTAAAATATGGTCATACATACTTTTATTACTTTTATTATGATGTCAAAGAACCAACTCTTACTGTCGTATAATTGGTTAGCACATGTAATAATTTTTCGTTTGCCTTTCATAATATTTGGAAAATGAAGCAAATTTTTAAAGAAAAAAAAAGCATTAAAAACAAATCAAATGTATTCATAATAAATGATAGTATTTACACTCTAAATAATAATTGCAAACTTATATTCAATATCATACTAATTTTTTGTTGAAATTCCTACTAATGTGTAATTTTACTATTAATTTTATATTGATCTTTGAGTTTTTACCATCAAACACAATTATTAGCAAAATTCAACAACAAATGTTGACCTTTGCTGCAATATCAATTGCAAAATTTTATATTACTACATAAATTAAATCAAAATTGAGCAGATATTTTCAACACATGTTCATTTGAGTCGGGTTGTCAGTGAGTGAAGATCACTCTTTAAAAATTATCTGGATTTGATTAAAAAAAGTTTAGTAAGAATACGTTTTTTGGTAAAAGTTTGTTAAGTGTTAAGTTGTTAACAGTTAAACAACATATTAAAAAATAAATAAAGACCGTTTAAATAAACAAAAAATGTCTTGGTTTCATTTGCCTACCTCTTTAGGATACTCATTGAGAAGAAATTCTATATGCAAGTGTCTGTTCTGCGTTTTGGTATTTCAAGTACCAATTTATTTGAGAATTATAACTAAAAAAAAAAAATCAAAATATGATATATCTCTGCATTATCGTCAAACTATTAAGTTATAATATATATTACAATATTTTTTTCAATATATACATAATGTTATAAAGAATGTTTTAAAAAAATGTATTCACTAGAATAACAGCAGAAATTTGTAAATACTACATAAATTGTATTAAAACTATGTAAAACTTGTTGAATTTTACTAACATAAGGGTAGTAATTTTAAAATAGTACTACATATACTATAGTAACATTATATAATTGATGTTTAATTTTGCTACAATATCAATATTATTGCTTGAATATTACTACATATGTTTATCAAAATTAAACACTGTTTGTTGATTTTCACTACATATCAATAAACAAACAACATATTGAATTAAATAAGGGTGCGTTAATTTACTAGAGTTATGGTAGCTAACCTGTCGCCTACAACTATTGTAGTAAATTTCAACAAAAACTTTTTAGAGTGTAGACAGGGACTTTTGTAAACTTCGGATTTTTTTTTATAGACAATCAATTTATTATTCAAACGTAGCTTAAATAGTAGCTTAAAAGATTTTTAACATTCTACTTATTTTATTAAATTTATTTTAACGTTTTTCATTTAATTTTAACACATTGATAAAAAAACCACAAAAAAGTTTAATAAAACAAAAACATGTTAGAAGTACCTACTAATTTACATAATTTTTTTCAGCCATTTCTTGAAAATAAATTCACCAATTTAATTGTAAGTATACCGACCTGACGGAATGATAGATATCCAATTGGGTCAAATTTTGACAAAATTGACAAAAATTGGCAAAAGCGTCGAAAATCGGCTTTTACAAAAATTCATATCTCAAACACTTTTAACCCTCTACTGCACGTATTATGATCCAGATAGAAAAAATCAATTTTTTGTTGAATTTATGTTTGAAAGGGAATAATTAGAAACGCAAACAAAATTTTTTTCAAAAAAGTAGTTCCGTTTTCGTTAGAACTCATTTATGGCTGCTCGAAGGAATACATGATTTCATGAGTTTTATATGTACAATTTCATTTACATGTACAAGGCTATAAACTCTATAAAAAGAAATTATATAGGTAAACTTACTTACACGTAACTTAGAAGAAGCAATGTATTATTTTCTGAATTAAAAATAAAAAACCACACGTACATTTACTGAGATTTAACTGAGATTTTCTTAGCAGCTGTGTAAAAAAAAGACAACAACATTCACCACACATTAACAAGCGTCTACTAATGCATTTTAATAACTGTTCTTTTTCGTAACTTCTAATATCCGTTGAAAAGTAGAATTTGAAAATGAAATGCCATATATGGCTTTGTGTGCAGTAGAGGGCTAAGCCAAATTTTAAGTTTGAACTACTTTTCAGAAGGTAATTGAACGGACTTTAACTCTTAATGATCCACCCTGAGTACAGGAGACTCACTACTAGGAGGCTCTCATCCAGGAGGCTCTCATCACGTATCTTTTAAAATGACTATCGTTTGACCGATGCTATCCGACAATATCGTTCTTAGTTTGCTTCATATAAGTCCATCGCTATCGTCTCGTCTATCGTTGTGTTTTCTACAGTTTGAAAGGCTCTGCAAAATATATATTCAGTGTCAAATGTGATATTTACTTTTGTGTAGAATTTGTTTTTGGATTTGTTTGCTTCAAAAGTGAAAATTTAAGGTAAAATGTAAGAATATTTAATAAGTTATTTTAATGATAATGTTTTGAAATGTAAATATTGCTACACTTTATTGATGAACATCCGCAGCTGGGCCACAATTACGTCGCAAACATAGTGCAGGAACGACATTCCATCTATTTGTTAAGGACCACTTTTACAAAGAAGCTCCCAAAACATTTTAAAATTATTTTTATTATTTCCAACCAGAAAAATAGCCAAACAATACCAAATTAGCTATCGCGCCAAGCAATCGTTTCGACGATACCATTTGACAGTTGTTTGCCATACATGAAGCAAGCAAAACGATATCGTTTAGACGATGCATAAAATTAAAGGTTACGTGATGTTAAAGTATCGTTGAAACGATATCGTCAAACAATTCTCGTCATACGTGATGAGAGCCCAGACTTTCAAAACTCTCTTTTGGCTGTATTTTTGTTTTTCAGCGTCGCGCATTCGTATACCTTCGTGAAGTGCAGTGCAGAACGCGAGGCCAACCGAACGTCAGCGCATAAAAATTGCAGAGGTGAGTTTTGGCATAGTGTGAGTCCCAGGGACTTAGGGTGGTGTTTTGTGTTACACAATTTGTACTTGAAGTTTTTGTTATTATCATGATATTTCTTATGATATATTATGAGCGACCAACGTAAAGATTTGTATGCTTGTAATAACAAAAAAACGAACCAAAACTGCTTACCTTTGCAGTGTTTGTAACAAACCAATTTACCTTACTTGTGCCAAAAAGGCAAAAGAATTTTATGTAAAAAGAATTGTGTTTGTAACGTTTTCGTACTTTTTTTAAAAAAAAAAACTTTGGGGTCTGTTAAAAAGACTATTTTTTTCTTCTGTAATTAAATAAGTGAATTTTCGTTTTAGTTACGTTATCATGTGGACTGAATTATATAATATGGGTCGTGATGTGAACAAAAAATAAATAAACGAATGTAATAATTTAAAATATGTTGTATTATTTTGCAAATAACAAACTATGAGTCCTGGGAACTCAGGGGGGTATTTATGGGATTACTACATAGTATTCCCCGGCAGACGTTGTCCTGCCACAGACCACCTTACTGCCATATACGAAAATGTCAAGATATGCCAACATGGGCGTCCGCACTTTTCCCCCCCCCTAGACAGTGAAAATTTTTAAATAACCTCATATTAAATCAAAAGACCGGAAGCTAAAATTAAAAAATTTTACGGGTGAGTCAAAAAACTTTCTAAATTGTAATTGTAATTGTAAGTTGCGCTCAAACTTAGGGATTTTAGAATTTTTTAAATAAAAACGTCGTTTTTAGTTGTAGGAATGTAAAATTTAGCAGGAAAATGTATTTTGATAAGGTGCATCAATAATCAACTATAAAGTCGACTTTGAGTTTATTGCAACTTACGGCTTTTTGATTTTATATGACGATATATTCATTATACATATATGTTAATATGTTTTGAATAGAACTCAAAAATACTTTTTTTAAGGTATATTTATAAGTAAAGCTGAGCTAAACCATGCATTTTTAAGTAGTATGTTGTATCTGTCGCAGTGATAAATTACGATACCATTTCATTTACCCCTCTTTTACAGGCACTTTTCAATACGTATTCTTACACTCGACAAATGTTGTGTGCAAATATTACTGCGTGCATTCTACGATTTTTTTTTTTAGTTTTCAGTCACGAATATGATTCGTAGATTGGATGTAGTTCGGTACATATTACAAATATTTTATTCATATTCGTACAAAAACAAATGTATATTGTACGAATACAGTTGTTACATGAAATAATAACGAAAAATAAAAAATTTTTCCTGAGCTGGGGTTTGAACCACGGTTTTTTAGCTTACGGGCCACGTACTCTTTCAGTAGACTACGGCCACCTTGCAATCATACATTTCCTTATATTCGGTAATTGTTCAACAAACCAGGCTGAAAGGTTTCGGTTGTAATTTTTTTACGATTAGCAAATTTATGTTTTAAAGTAATTAAAGACAAGAAGAAAACAAAGTAAAATAAATTTAAAAAGCTATATGTTTTCCCAAAATTTGACTTAAAAAATAGCGTTTTTCTGTTATAAAGATTGGATAATTTTTTTAATTTTTTGTAATAAAATTGCTAACAATCTTGCATCATTTAAATTTGAGAAAATTGCAGCAATCTAGGCGAGAGCAAAGCTTCTAATTCAAAAGCGAAAGAAAAAATTAGGAAATTCTGAATAAAGTGAATTTTTTCGCGTCTCGTGCTTATATTAAATTCAGGACTCATACTCAAGCCTTGCAGATAGGTTCTGGAATATTTTTAGAAAATTAATGAAGCGCAAGACCCATCTTGATGTCCATGCGGGAAACATTTCAGGAATATTGTCAACTCTTATTTTTAATTTTTGCGGATAATATAGATTTTACCTCCGCTTCCGCGGGGGCCTATAGCTCCATTGTGAGTCCCTTTTTATTTTTTTGTCGTACCATGTTAACCATTATATCGATTATTTCTCTAACCAGCCTGTGTTGTTTTTTACCTCCTAAATCCAAATCAGTTAAATTTCATGCCGCTCGCAATTGGTTTATGGGTTATAGGCCTGAATAGGTTAATGGTCTGAAAATCTAGCTTGTTTTATTCATTTTTAAAAAAGAAATATTGGGAAATTTTTGTGTTATTATTTGAAAAGAGGAAAGCTTTGGGGATGTATAGTAATTAATGCGATTATATTTAAGGCTAAAGGAGACATCACATTATTTAATTTACTTACTAAGAATAATTGTTAAGAAAAATTTTTTTTAAAATACATAAAAAAAAATTAGATTTGAAAATGTTTCGGTCATGATGCGATAAAGATTATTGCACCTTTTTAAAATATACATAATTTTCTTATGTGTACAAGCGTGTGTCAATGATAACAAAATTAGTACCAAAAATTTCAGAAAATATAATTATATAGGTTACATTTTCTTTATGTGCATTCTAGACTCCTTAGTATTCAACATTTTCAGTATGTGCTGAGAAAACAAAAAATAAAAAATGCACATTTAAAAATGTTTATTAAAATTATATTTTTAAAAATATTTTACTCCATACAAAAATTAAAACACATATTTTTAAAAAGAAAAGTAAAACGGTACGTTTTTAAAACAACTACGAATGTTTTTCTATGAAATAGTAGGGTAAAATGAATATTTTTAAAAACATTTTATGCCATACAAAAATTAAAATGCACATTTTTAAATAGAAAAGTAAAACGAAACGTTCTTAAAACAACTACAAACGTTTTACCATGACATAGTAAAATGATTATATAAATATATAAATACAATTCGAGGGGGGTGTTGGCTTCACATATATTGCTTAAAAACACTTGTTAATAAGGAATTGTTTATTATGTATCTTTAATTGATTTATGTATTTGATATTTGTTCAGAAAATAATATATTTTTCATTCTCGATTTCATCACTTAAACTGCTTGTTCATTTTTAATCAGTAAAACGTACATTGCTTTAGTCAGTTGGCTAATTCAGTCAACAAAGTTGTCCAATGAAAAAAATTCTGAAAGAGTTTGAGTTGGAGCATTTGCTGCCACAACTAAAAGATAAGTATTAAAAATAAAATTAATAATATCTGAAAAATGCTTTTTTTTATAGACGCTGGGAAACAGCATCCACATCTAAACAATTTGAGTGAGATGGATAAAGCTAATGATATAACCTGATATAATGATATGACCTGAAATAAAACTATAATTTTGAAAAATAATATTTCATCCTGCGGAACCTTAGATTGTCAGCTGATTATAAACCAGTAGACACAAGACCCAATCTAGATGTTTAACTAGTCATTCCTGTAATCACATATGCTGAACTTGTCTACAGAAAATTAGATTCACGATAAATAACAAGTTACGTACAATCATGCTACGTGTTATGTATAGCTGCGTACTTATGAACACTTAGCTCAATTTAAAAATGTGATCTTTTTACACAAACTAATTCAAATCAGAACGCTTAGCTATTTATTCAAAAATTACAATTTTGCCAGTTAAGAAACCAAAAGCTTGTCGTTCCATGCTTTAATTTTTTAAATTCTACAGAATTACTTTTTGTAAACGCCATCAGATTATGGAACGCATTACCGAATCGCATAAAATCTATAGTCAGAATAGCAAATTTAAAACATGCCATTTTTGAACATTTTTCTTCACTGGACATTTACTTGGTACACAGTTCTTTTACTCTCTTTTCTCATCATTATTTTCTTTTCTATTTTCTTTTTTTTTCAAATTAATATAAATTGATTTAATTGTTTGTTAATTGTTTTCTAATTTTTTCCAATATAATTTACTAACTTAATTTATACTTTATGTATAATATGTAACCTTATCTTTGAACACGCACAACTGTAATCATACCTTTATTTGTTTCTGACTTTTCATTATGGCAACGCTTTCCTGTTTTTGACAGATTGACTTCGAAATGAAAAAAAGAAGATCTGGCAACAATGGGCAAGTGACTGGCATTCTCTAAAAGTAAGGAAGATAGCAAGTCTAAATAAAAATACTTAGCAAATTAAATCGGCGTTTATAATTCCAATCTTAAGAGGATTAAAATTCAGATGTGGGGTTGAACTCTCCAAATCTCACGAGGAACCAGATAAGAAGAAAAAAAATCAACAAAAAATTATTATTTCAAGATGAGTCAACGTCCCATACGACAAACACGTGGCGCTCCGGTGCCCAACAGTGCTGCTGGCGCTCCCGCGGTCACTGCTGAACCAATTGCTGTTTCTGCAAGCGCTCTATTGGCAACTGCAGCTATTACTAGTGCTCCCGAGAATATTGTTGCTAACACGAGTGCTTCCGCGGTCAAGGTTGCAAAAGCTAGCGCTCCTGCGGTCACTGCTGTTAACATTAGTGCTTCCGAGGTCACCGCTGTTCAAACTGCTGTAGCCTATGGGGCTTCCGTGGGCACTGCTGTACCCACTACCATTGCCGTTGTCACAACTAGCGCTCCTATGGTCACAACTAGCGCTCCTATGGTCACAACTGGCGCTCCCGCGGTGCCTATTACCAGTACTGCTGTTGCTGCTGCTATAAATGAGACTCATATAGCTGCTGTCGGAAATTTTGGGGTTACTGTTGCTAACAAGGACGTTCCTTTTAATATTGTTTCTGAATCTGCTGTTATGCAATGTGCTTCCGCTGTCGGTGCTGCTACCACTAGCGCTCCCGTGATCGTTGCCAGTGCTCCAATGGTATCTTTTGCCAAGACGATATCTACCGATGCTTCCGCTGCTAGTGCTGCTTACGCTGGTTCATCTGCGAATACAGTCGCAGAGCCAATCGTTAATTTTTCTGCTGATCGTGCCTCTGACACAAACTTTATTAACAATTATCAAACATCGTACTCTGATGCCTGTTTTGAACCTTCTGATAGTGCGAGCGCCCGTGGTGAAAATATAATACATGATGTAAATGGTTCTGATGTCCGCACTTTAGAAGAAAAGGTGAAGATCTTAAGAATGCAGCGCGAGATACTCGAATTGAAAAAACAAATAAGTTCCTTAGAGACCAACGAAAATGATGGAAGTGCTCTGCGTCAAATAAATTTCGAAGAGCTGGATGCCGCTGTGCCCAAGTTTAGTGGTGATAACCACTACGACATAAATCGATGGTTCCTGCAGTTTGAGGATTATACCAGCGCTCGTGGGTACAAAAAACGAGAAATGTGCCTAGGAATTCGGCGACGCTTAGAAGGAACAGCAAAAGATTTTGTTATGAATTTGGGCCTCATTGAGTACGAATCCATGAAGGCCTCCTTGATAAGAATGTTTCGTCGTACAGTCACGCGTCAAGAAATTTATCGTCAGTTACGCCTGCGCACTTTGAAGTCAACGGAATCCTGCATCAGCTATGTGGTAGCTATGCAGTCTATCGCTGCCAAATCTGATATTAACGAACAAGAGTTAGTTGATATTATAATTGATGGCATTCCGGATAATAGCAACAACGTGACAATTTTATATGGGGCTCGTTCTATTGACGAACTAGTTGAGCGTATGGACCGGTACGAGCAGCGCCGTCAAAGATCAATCATATCAAGGCCAAATCAGAAAAATTCGAACGCTAATGCTGTTGCTACTACCGTCGTTGCTGCAAAAGAAATTCGCTGCTTTAACTGTTCGCAGTTTGGGCACTATCAAAGTGCTTGCCCAAAGCCATTGCGGCCACCTGGTTCCTGTTTTACCTGTCATCAGATGGGCCATTTCCATAAGGATTGTCCAAAGATGAAACGTCAACAGTCCCGGAATATTGCAGTGATTTCTTCCGAAGCCGCTGAATATGATGATGAATCCTACGTTCGTGTTATGCAAACGGTGAGTGTGGCTTTTTGTAATTTTAGTCAAGACATATGCACTGATTTCGTAAATTTTTTTTCTTTAATTGATTCTGGTAGTCCGATTAATCTTATCCAACGTTCAAACATTCCATCGTCCATCAAGATATCAAATATTCTAAAACCTACTATGTTTCAAGGTCTCGGGAAATATAAATTATATACTTATGGTTCACTTTATTGTAAGGTCAGATTCAGAAATGAAGTAAAAATAATTTGTTTTTTGGTAATACCGGATGGAACAAGGAGTCATGGATGGAACAATGTCGATGCCTCTTATATTTGGAAGAGATTTTATGTATAAATTTAAAATAATTCTAAAACAGTTAAGAAAATCTGATTTAAAGAATGTAAATAATTTGAATACTGAATCAATAAATCCTTTAATTTATAAACATCATTCGAGTTGTGCATATGATTTGACTAATGGTAAGCAATTACTTGGTGACCTCGGTAGACAGGTGTCTTCTGCTCCAATTTTAAATAAAAATAATTTCATAGAGAACAAACTTGAATGTTTATCACCAAATGGTATTGAATTTCATAATGAAAACGTTAATAGTTTTTTTATGGAAGCATGTGCTATTGATCTATCGATATTTGGAAGTGAGGTAGATATTAATCCGATTTTGAATAGAAACCAATCCGGTAGAGTAGAGGATATAATAAATACATATTATCTGTCGCCAGGTACTATTTGTCGGGAAAGTTATGAT
Organism: Dichetophora obliterata; assembly: GCA_963920525.1. Lineage (NCBI taxonomy): Eukaryota > Metazoa > Arthropoda > Insecta > Diptera > Sciomyzidae > Dichetophora > Dichetophora obliterata. Next base: position 148,894,343 of record OY986435.1, on the reverse strand, counting down.
TATAAAATGAAGATACGTTTGACAGATGATACTCCCTTTCACTGTACACCGCGTCGGTTGTCTTATAATGATAGAGATGAAGTTAGGAAAATCACCGATGATTTATTAAAAAGAAAAATTATTCAGCAAAGCCAGTCGCCTTACGCCTCTGCAATTGTTTTAGTCAAGAAGAAGAATGGTGAAACTAGAATGTGTGTCGACTATCGAGCATTGAATAAAAAAACGATTCGTGATAATTTTCCGCTGCCATTAATTGAGGACTGTATTGAGTATATGTCAGGAAAAGGTTGGTTTACTTTACTTGATTTAAAAGATGGATTTAATCAGTGTTCAATGGATGAAGAGTCTATTCCGTTAACCTCTTTTGTTACACCACATGGGCAGTTTGAATATTTAAAGATGCCATTTGGGCTTAAAAATGCACCCGCTCATTTCCAAAGATTTGTTTATAATGTGTTTCGTGACCTAATCGATGAAAATAAAATAATTATTTATATAGACGATATTTTAATTGCTTCAAAAGATTTTGAATCACATTTGTCAACGATAAGAGAGGTTTTGCAAAGAGCTTCTGAGAGGAATCTGGAATTGAAATTAAGAAAATGTAAATTTGGCTACAACGAACTTGATTATTTAGGCTACACTGTAAATTTATCAGGTATAAAGCCCAGTGATTCGCATATTCGAGCAATAAAAAACTATCCTGTACCTCCCGTCAAATCAACCGTTTTATGTCAACGAATGCTTAACAAAAACTAACCATTCAATTTTACAAGCTGCGCTGCAACTTAAACGAAGAAAGCAACTAATAGCAGCATTTACTATTCGCGGCTTAGTTTACATCAAGGTAAGAGAGGGTGATAATGCTGAAAGTGTGGAATGTATGAACAAGCTTCAAGCACTTATTGGCTCTGATCCATACTTCTCCATAACATGCAACAACAACAATAATAACATCAACTTTAATAGAAACGAGTCTTCAATATCAGAGCATAATAACGAAATCAGCATTGAAGGCACTGAACTAGCTCCTTCTCTTTTTCGAGACTCACAAAACTAATACCTTTTTCAATGCTGGATTTAGTTTCTTAATTCATCATATCTACAATCAGCAATTTGTTTTACTCTCTTATACTATTTCCGTATATTTATTAAGTTTTTGTAATTTTGTAGAACCTATTAACTTAAAATTTTGTTTTGCTTCTATTTTCATACATAGTTATAAGAAAATTTCATTGCAACAATTGAAATTGAAACTTGCACGCATTTCCATGAAATATTTTCACAATGACAAGTACTTTGGATAACGAAACGTTTAGTTCTGAAGACAATGCTTATACTCTTGTTCGTATACTTTCTAAGCAACGTCATGGGCTTAGAGTATGTCATATTAATGCGCAAAGCTTAACTAATAAAATGGATGAATTCAGATACATATTTGAGGGCTCTGGTATAGACATAGTTTGTGTATCTGAGACATGGTTCAATGTTGAAATACCTAATACACTAATTGAGTTGGAGGGTTTCCGTATTTATCGCGCCGACAGACAGGGGCATGCAGGTGGAGTTGCAATTTATGTGCGAAATAATATCTCATGTAAGCTTGAGGCGCACTCCAATATAGATAGTGCAATCGAATATGTGTTCGTTTCAATTACAAATGGTAGTCTCAAAACACTCTTAGGCTGTGTTTATCGTCCGCACCGTACTTTGGATACTGCGTCACTATTAAGTGTTATAGAAAGCATATCGCTGCCTTTTTCAAATATAATCATAGCTGGGGACTTTAATAGCAACCTCCTATTAGAAAGCCAACTCGCGGACAATATGGAATCGTTAGGTCTCTTTTCAGTAAATAATTCTACACCCACTCACTTTACTAGTACTAATAATTCCTTACTTGATCTGTTTTTTGTAAATGATAAGACCAAAGTCCTGCTTTACGATCAGTTAGTAGTACCTGCTTTTTCTAAACATGATCTAATATTTCTAAATTATGATTGTCAATTGTCTGACCATTCTACTACATTTAGTTATCGTAACCTTAAGCACATCAACTATTCACATCTCAGTCACGCGGTAAATGGAGTTAGTTGGAGTGACATATGTCGAATGATATCGGTTGAAGATCAGGTGCATTTTTTCCAGCACCATTTGAATAAACTTTTCATTGACTGTGTACCCATCTCAACTAAACGCATAAAATTTCAACAAAAGCCATGGTTTAATAGCGCTATACTAAATCTTATCACTGATCGTAACACAGCTTACAAGCGTTGGAGGAGGTTTAAGACTCCTGAACTTTATGAAAAATTTAAACAATTAAGGAAAACCGTTCGAAATAAAATGAAGCAGTCCAAAATCAATTACTATAGCGAAAAATTTGAGAATGCAATTGATAGCAAGAAATTGTGGAAAGAAATCCGTAAAATTGGTATTGGCAAGGATACTACTCGTAGTTGCGATACTGTGGATGTAAATGATCTAAATAAAAAGTTCGTCAATATTCCAATGCCTGCAGTCAAGGGAAATGTATACACGAACTCATTTGGAAGCCTCGATCATAATGTTCGCTTTTCATTTCATTGCGTTAGTAAATGTGAAGTTCTCCAAAGCATTCTAGCGATTAAATCGAATGCTGCTGGTTTTGATGATACCCACCCAGCATTTCTTAAAATTCTTCTCCCCATACTGTTACCTTATATTACTCACATTTTCAACACAATCTTAACCACTTCAAGTTTTCCCATCAGCTGGAAGGTAGCTAAAGTTATACCTGTTCCGAAAAATTGCAACGAATTTCGCCCGATTGCTATATTACCATACCTTTCCAAGGCTCTGGAGCGCCTAATTTACCAACAAATTAATCAATTTGTTCTTGATAATAAACTGCTAAGTAATAGACAGTCAGGCTTTAGAGCTCAGCGAGGCTGTGTAACAGCACTAATAGATGTTATTGAAGATATTCGTTCAGCCCTCGATGATAATAAGGTAAGCTTTTTAATCCTATTGGACCATACGAAAGCTTTTGATACCGTTGATCATAATATCCTCTTTACTAAACTCACAAATTTATTTAACTTTACTTCTACTGCAGCTAACCTTATGCGGTCTTATCTATCTAACAGATCGCAAGCCGTAAGTATAAATTCTCTAACATCCACACTTCTACCTGTCTCACGTGGTGTTCCTCAAGGGTCAATCCTTGGGCCACTCCTGTTCTCCATGTACATAAATGATTTACCTAGGATTCTACAAAACTGTAAGACTCATCTGTATGCAGACGATGTGCAGCTGTATGCAAGCTGTTTTCGAGATTCTGTATCATATTGTGTATCGAACATTAATACTGATCTAAGTCTCATCACCAGATGGGCCGGGGAGAATGGTTTGAGCCTTAACCCAAATAAGTCGAAGTGCATAGTTATCACAAAAAGAATAATAGACATTGAAAACTTTCCAAATATACTACTAAACAACTGCCCAATACAGTTTGTAAATTCTGCTAAAAATCTTGGTATTATTTTTAATCGAACCTTAACTTGGAACGCACACATTTTGAGTACTGTTGGAAGAATATATGGCATGTTACGTGTACTGTGGATCACTCAGTTCTTCACCCCATTGCGAATTAGGTTACTTCTAGCTAAGACTTATCTTCTCCCTACTCTCCTCTACGGATGTGAGTTGTTTGCTAATTGCGATGCTGCTTGCACAGCAAAACTAAATGTGCTTTTCAACAATATCGCAAGATACGTTTTTGGGTTGAAATCTAGGGACAGCGTTTCACATTATTCTTTTCGCATATTTAATATGTCCTTTGTAAATGTTCTTAAATTCCGCACTTTGCTGCTGCTGCACAAAGTTATATACTCTGGTGAGCCTGTCTATATACGTGAAAGGCTTATCTTCTCGCGATCAAATCGAGCAAAAGCTCTAATCCAGCTACGACATTTTTGCCTTACATCGGAAAGACAATTCTATATCTATGCTATACGTCTTTGGAACTCGTTACCCATTGAACTAAGATCTATCCAAAATACCGTGCAATATAAAAATAAACTTAACTTATATTTTTCCTCGTTGCAATGAAAAAATCTTAAAAAAAAAAAAAATCTTATTAATTTTTTTTCTCTAATAAATTTTATTCACTTTCTTTTATTTTCTTTTTCTTTTATTTATTTTTATGTTTGTTTTATTTTATTTTTGTTATTTTCAGCACTTTTAATTTGTTTCTCATTCTAAACATTAATTAATATTTTTGTAAAAGTAGGATTTTTGATCAAATTTTTTTCAAATGCAATTAAAACAATTTTAATTCATTTTTAATTCATTTTTTCGTACCATTAATTTATATTGTTACAATGTTACTGCTACATTTAATTTATTTTTAATTCTTTAGCTATAAGCAAAATTGTTAATCATTATAATCTAAATCAATATATGAAGCTAGTACTATAATAATAAGGTTTCTTTGTTGAATCTTGTTGTACTAGCTTGTCGCAATTTAATAAATACAAATACAAATACAAATACATAAGAACCAAAAAGAACTACATACGTGCATTGGACTGTTTTCATACTTTCGAAAATTTGTACCGTCATTTTCTAAGATAGCTAGACCATTATTAAACCTATTACGTAAGGAATCCTCATTTGAATTTTCTGAAGATTGCTCTAATGCATTTGTAGAGTTACGCGATAAGCTTGTGTCCGCGCCGATTTTGGCCATTTTTAATCCAAAGAATGACACTGAGCTTCACTGTGATGCCAGTAGTCATGGTTTTGGTTCAGTTTTATTACAAAAACAAGAAGATGCTAAGTTACATCCAGTAGCATATTTTTCAAAGTCAACGACTGACGCCGAATCGAGATACCATAGTTTTGAATTAGAGACCCTTTCAATAATTTATGCACTTCGAAGATTTAGAGTATATTTGGAAGGAATTCCATTTAAGATCATTACTGATTGTAACTCACTCACAATGACCTTAAGCAAAAAACAAGTCAATCCGAGGATAGCAAGATGGGCACTTGAACTTGAAAATTATAATTATACTATACATCACCGTTCTGGTTCTACCATGGGACATGTTGATGCCTTGAGTCGACGTCCTTACCCAATAAATGAAGGTGATGCTAAAATTCCTGGCAAGACTCCTAAAGAAATTCAAATAATAGCTGCTGTTGACGCTGATGATTTAGATTTTCAAATTCAAGTGACCCAGAGTCGGGATGAGAAAATTAAAGAACTATTAAATAAATTATAAAGTGAAAGTGTTACTGGTTTCGAGCTGAATGATGGACTAGTTTTCCGAAGGAGTGACTCAAACCGTTTAATGTTGTGCGTTCCTAGAGAGATGGAAGAAAATGTTATACGTATGGTTCATGAAAAAATAGGTCATTTAGGCGTTGACAAATGTTACGATCAAATTCGAAGAAATTACTGGTTTGAAAACATGAAGAAAAAAATTGAAAGTTTTATAAGATCCTGTATTAAATGTATTATCTATTCAGCACCAGCACGTGTGAATGAACATAGTTTGTATAATATACCTAAGATACCGGTTCCATTTGATACAATACACATAGATCATTTCGGTCCTTTATCATCGATTACGTCAAAACGAAAGCACATATTAGTAGTCATTGACGCATTTACAAAATTTGTTCGATTATATCCTACCAATTCTACTAGTACAAAAGAGGTGTGCTGTGCTCTAGAAAAATATTTTTCCTATTATAGTCGACCGAGACGTGTTATATCCGATCGAGGAACGTGCTTCACGTCGAATGAGTTCTCTGAGTTTCTCCTTAAACGTAATATAAACCATGTGAAGGTCGCGGTGGCGTCACCCCAAGCGAATGGCCAAGTTGAACGTGTAAATAGAGTACTTAAAGCTGTCTTGAGTAAACTAAGCGAGCCAGTACAACATGCGGATTGGTGTTCCCAACTGTCTTAAGTTGAATATGCCATTAATAATTCTGTAAATAGTACTAGCAAGCATACCCCCAGTGAATTATTATTCGGTGTAAATCAGCGTGGTACGATTGTTGACGAGTTGACCGAACACTTAGAAGAAAAGAACCAGGAAAACATAGATCGTAATCTAGATAAAGGTAGATCAAGTGCACTTAACGCTATCCAGAAGTCCCAAGAATATAATTTGCAATATTTTCTTAAGCATAGTGTTCCTGCGCGTACATATTCAGTTGGCGATTATGTTGTAATAAGGCACGTTGACACTTCTGTTGGTACAAATAAAAAATTTGTACAAAAATACCGCGGTCCATATGTTATCCATAAAGTATTGAATAATGATCGTTATGTGGTCAAAGATATTGAAAATTGTCAGATAACACAATTGCCATATAATGGGATAGTTGAAGCAATAAAATTGCGAAAATGGCTACCACACAAAGAGCAAGCCCATGCCGAGGTCACCACTTATGAGAAGCCACATGAATCGATTTAGAACAATCATAATTAAGAAGTTATATTTTCTTATTTTTTTATACAAATGAATTATATATGTAATTATTTAAATTGATTGCGGTCAATCAATATGTTCAGATTGGCCGAACTGTAACCTTATCTTTGAACACGCACAACTGTAATCATACCTTTATTTGTTTCTGACTTTTCATTATGGCAACGCTTTCCTGTTTTTGACAGATTGACTTCGAAATGAAAAAAAGAAGATCTGGCAACAATGGGCAAGTGACTGGCATTCTCTAAAAGTAAGGAAGATAGCAAGTCTAAATAAAAATACCTAGCAAATTAAATCGGCGTTTATAATTCCAATCTTAAGAGGATTAAAAATATAAATTTAATGTACTAATTTAATTCACTAAATTCAAAATGTATCTTGTTTTTAGACTTTGTAGTGTAAAAAAACATAGTTCTTATTGCACTTATGAAATAAAGACCCAATGAATTTGTATTTAATTGTAATACAAAGTTTTTTAATTAATAAAAATAATGAAAATGAGCATTTTTGGAAATTTTTTGAACTAATAGAAAATTATGAAAATTTTTCCTCCACCCTCCGTTACTAATGCAGGGTGGATTACACCTTTAAGTTATGAAATATGGAAAAAATTTATTGATAGTTTAATGGTGCGAACATTATATCAAATGTAATCTATTTTTGTATATTTTGCTATATTTTAAAACAAAATTTAGAACTGTTTTTTAAACTAAATTATAAAAATTACTCATTTCAGAAAGTGTCTGGGTGTCGAATTAAACAGCTTCAACGATTTCATCACGTTATGTAAATCAATAGAAAAAATTTCTAAGAATGCAGACATGTTTGTGCTTGCAAAATCTCATCTCATTTTTCTCAACACTGTGAACTTAGATTGAGCCCAGCGGAAATGGTCGAATTTCTCGTTGTAATTTTAACGGAACATTCAATATTGTTCTATTGTAATTGACTAGCCATTTGACAAAAAATTTGAACATTTTAACAGGGTTGTTGTTATAATATGCAATTATTGCATCATTCAATTACTTTTGCAGTGGTCTAATTAGGCATGGCTTAACAAGTGTAACATAGAAATCGAAATAGAAATAGTTATAGAAATAACATAGAAAAGTGTTTAAAGGGATTTAAGTGTATCTGATTATGCACAACATGGCAATACATGGCAATGCTCAGATAAAAATAGAAATGCATATCTAGATAGATATACCTAGAAGTTCTATTTAATATTGATTTCAGCGTATTCTTCAATGCATTTGACGATTTGGCAAAACAAATGTAACATTGTATTATTCTTTGACCAAGATTTGATTGTTGACCTTTGATTGTTTTATTTTGACTATGTGACTAAGTTTTGCATAATCGACATTTATTCTATGCGTTAGCCGCTTATCACCGATGCTTGGGCTGCTGTGCCATGAGAGGCTAATGTTTCAATTATAACGAAAAATTAGAGGTCATTATTTTAAAAAATGTTCATTGTAAAAAAAAAATTTTTTAGATAATTCTTTTTACATATCTTTTAGCTTTTTAAATTGGCCCTCACGAAGAACGTGGCAAATAATTTGACCACGGAATGTGAAATTATTCAAACCATTATTATAATTGTTTTTTTTAGTTCTTTAATTAATGTTATTTTGATATATTTTTATTAAAATTAAATATTAATTAAACTGGACAAATTTTATATTAAATAGATTAATAAAATATATAAAATTAATAAAAGCAGAACCGTTTTACTGTTTTAGCGTTCTTTTTTACAAATTCATTAATTAAAATTTATGGGTGGATTACACCCAGGTAAGTAATGACGTTACTCCGAATAGCGTTAGTAACAGAGTGTTAAAATTAAAATAATCGTTGTAATGTTTGATCACAAATGACCGAGAACTGGACCTACGTGTTCTATGCCGACTCCGAACGGCTTATGTTCTCAAGAAGCTTTACATGGCAATTTTTTACTCTCTGAGGTTTGCCATTGTCTGCAAAGAGGTGACGACCGAACAGAAAAATTAATTTAATTGAAAAAAACTTTCTGTCTGAGCTGGAATTGAACCCGGGCTACCGCGGTTTTTTTTAGCTTAGGGGCCACGCACTCTACCCACTAGGCTACGGCCGCCACCGTTGTAATATTGCATTTTAAGATGTTTATTGTAAAAAATCAAACGAACAAGAATCTTATATTAAAATGTTCGTTTTTAAACTTAAAATAAATATTTTACTATTGAATTTTAAAATGTCCGTTGCAAAAAATCAAACGAACATTTTAGAACATCTTTTAAAATTTTCGTTTTTAAAATAAAAATAAACGTTTTGCTATTTCATTTTGAAATATTCGTTTTTAAAATTAAAATGTACGTTAGAAGTGCAAAATCTGGGTTAAACGCATTTAAAAGAGACACGTTACTGCAACTTTTGAAAATGTTGTTTTCTCTATGTAGCTGCCAAAAGTAACCGTATGAACTAAGTTACCAAATTTTAGTTCAATACGATCAAAACCGTGCGAAATATAGAATTTTTGTTGATTTGTAATGGAAAAAGGCGTGCGGCAAAATTTTTTCCCTTAAACCATCTCGTACTCGAAACAAATCGACTGCCAAAATTTCAGCTTAATTTAGAGAAATTTTGCATTTTTACTGATTTGTGGTCGGTAAAAGGGGGTGTGGCAAATTTTTTTCCTTTTACCATCTCGTACCTGAAACAAATCGACTGCTGTAATTTCAGGTCAATCGGTCCTGTAGTTTTGGAGTCTATAGGCAGACAGACAGACAGTCAGTTCTTTGCTTTATATATTGGGGGTTGGAATTAGTTTTAAAGGTTTTCTAAGAGATGGCGTAACTATCAATAGATCGCATCGGGCACACCTGTGACTATATTCATTTCAAAGCACATTGTCTAAGCTTCATTTTTCAGTATGTGTCATTCCACTGAAGTGTAAACAACATATATTTTTTTTCTCTGTGAACATGTCGACTTTCGTTCCAACAAAACGCAATTTGCGGGAAGGTTTACTTTTGTGCTTCCATTTGAAGAAAAAAGCGGTTGAAGCACAACGCACGCTTACTGAGGCTTACGGGGACTATGCTCCATCGATTTCTACTTGTGAGTACTGGTTCCGTCGGTTTAAAAGTGGTGATTTTGATACGGAAGACAAAGAGCGTCCGGTTCAGCCGAAAAAGTTTGAAGATGAGGAATTGGAGGCTTTGCTCGATGAAGACCCGTGTCAAACCTTTCAAGAATTGTCAGAATCATTGGGAGTCGACTTATCAACGGTCGGCAAACGCTTGAAGGCCATGGGAATGATTCAAAAGCAAGGAAATTGGGTGCCGTACCAGTTGAAGCCGAGAGACGTTGAACGGCGATTTTGCATGTGCGAACAACTGCTTCAACGGCATAAAAGGAAGAGTTTTTTGCATCGTATTGTCACTGGCGATGAAAAGATGAAAAGAACGATAATCCTAAGCGAAAAAAATCGTGGGGACCACCCGGCCATGCATAAACATCGAGGGCCAAGCCGAATATTCATGGCGCCAAGCTTATGCTGTGTATTTGGTGGGATCAGAAGGGTGTCGTGTACTATGAGCTGCTAAAACCTAACGAAACCATCACTGGGGAACGCTACTAACAACAATTGATGCAATTGAGCCGAGCATTAAAGGTTAAACGGCCGGAATATGCCAAAAGACATGACAAAGTGGTTTTTCAACATGACAACGCACGGCCACATGTTGCAAGAACCGTCAAGGAAACGTTGGAGGCGCTGAATTGGGATGTGCTACCCCACCCGCCTTATAGCCCAGACATAGCCCCTTCCGACTACCACCTATTCAGATCGATGACGCATGGCTTGGCTGAGCAGCGCTTCACTTCTTACGAGGATACCAAAAAATGGGTCGATTCGTGGATTGCCTCAAAAGACGAATCGTTCTTCCGGCGCGGAATCCATATGCCGCCAGAAAGATGGGAAAATGCTGTAGCTAACGATGGACAATACTTTGAATAATATACATTGTACCGTTGTTTCTAAATAAATGCTCAAAAACCGAAAAAAAACCTTTAAAATTAATTCCAACCCCCAATATAAATGGGATTATAAGGAAGGTGGATAATTGAGGGTTAATCTAAAATAAATTCTGAGAAATTTTGGTGGCTTGGGGCTTCATCCCTTGTGATAAGGTAATTGAGTATTGGTTTTTTGCAGTTATGCTCCATGCAAAATTTGACCCAAACTGGATATAGTCTTTTCGTAACTTTTATTTTACCTAAATTGAATTGCTGAGTTATAATTTTTTTACTCAAAAATAATTGAAATAACAAAAACAAGTTTTAAAGAATATTTGTTTTAAATGAGTTAAAAATATTCAATTTTTTTTAATATGTTTTTAAATTCGGAAAACAAGAAAATAATATAAATAGGAAAAAATAGCTTTACACAAAAATTCAAATATTTCTGTAAAAAACAACAATTGTTTCTAGGATAACTCTCGACATTACTTGTGCATTTAATTTTAAAGTTGATTCCTTTCGAATTTTAAAGCTTGTTTTTCATACATTTTATGAGATCATCATTTATAATGTAAAAGTATCAATATATCCTAATTTTTTTAAACTATGTTATTTGCGATTTTTTTAGCTATTTTTTTTTTGTGAACATGGAATTTAGCATTTCCATTTTTATTAAATTCCTTTGCTTCATTTTTATTAGATTTATTTTTGTAAACATTCTCTTTTTCAGAATGCGTTAGATAATATATCTGAAAACGAAGAAAGTAGGATCAGAAAAATGCGTTTCGTTGTAATTTTGATTTTCGTTATCATCGAAAGAAAAATTTATTTTTTAAAATATGTGAGAATATTCTGTTTTACGATTCTTACAAATTTTTGAAATAAATTGCATAAATATTTCGTAATTTTTCAATATTTGGAGACAAACACTGACAAAATTGGTCAAGTGTTTTTAAAAATTAGAAATTTCTTGACGCTTCCATCAGCAACTTTACCAATTATTTTGACACAATTGGTCATTAAGAAAACGTTTTCAGTTTTTAAATTTATTCAAAAACTGCAGAGTTTTTAAATTTAATTCTCAGGCACCTTACAAAAATCGATTTTTTTGATATAAATTTCAAAATTTATAAACCACCCTAATTTTAATATTGTTGAAAAGATAATTTTAGCAGTTTATAGAAAAAATTTATTTTTCTATTTAAAATGATGTTCTGCGAACCTCTTCTTCAAAATCAATTACCTTACCGCAAAGGATGGAACCCCCAAACCATCAAAACTACCAAAGCCCAAAACTTTTTTGGATTAAGGTCCGTTCAACTACCTTTCCAACGGTAGTTAAAACTAAAAATTTAGTTAAGAAACTCGTTTGCTAATAAAAAAATTTCTTGCTAAAATGTTAAAATTACCATGTCTAATTAACCATGGGCGTCCACAGGGAGTAGGAATGGGTGCAATTGCCCCCTCCTGGGCAGTGCAAATATTTTATATATCTTCATATTAAATCAATAAATTTAAATAAAAAATTTTATCAAAGAAGCAACTTTCTAAATCGTAAGTTGCGCTTTTAGAACTTTGTTAATAAAAACGTCGTTTTTAGTTGAAGCAGTGTGAAATTTTGGTGAAATACATTTTTGAAAGGTGCATCATAATAAATCACAAATTCTATTTTGAATTTTTTGTAACGTACGGCTTTTTTGATTTCATATGACGATATGTTCATTATGTAATTAATATATTTTGAAGAGAATAAAAAAGAACTTATTTTAGGTTAGTTTATAAATAAAGCTGAGCGAAACCATGCATTTGTAAACAGTAAGTTCATGTTTTATGTTATATGTTATACCTACCCATCGCACAGTGCGCATTTTTCGATTTTAGGATGAGATTTTCATTATCGCAGAAACTACAAAAGCTAGGGCCATGAAACATGAGTTGTACAAATGGGCCATGTACAAATAAGTTTTACCTTAAATTAAGTAACAGCACAAAAAACAAGAATTCTAGGTCGACTGCATCGCTTACCTCCCATACAAACCATATTTTTTTTAATAAAAAAAGCTCGCATAAAATTGTTTATTTATCTTTTTAAAGAGTAAATTTAGTTTATTTAACTTGAATTAAAAGTCATGCTAAAAATATTTCAAATTGGATAACTTTTAGGTATATCTCCTAAAAACCATATTACCAAATTAACGAATAATAAAAAAAAAAATTTTTTATTTTTTTGCTAATACAAAGTATGGTCACAACTTGTTTTAAACTATGAATTCTATTTTATTTTTCTTTAAATTTAAGAGTACTTACAAATTGTCTTGGAAATCAGTGCATTTTAGGGCAAAATTTGATTAAAAGCTAGATGGAGCAGATGTTTACAGAAACAGAAGATAGAAGTAGGATATTTTATGATAGTTTAAGCCTTCGACTTTGATTAGCTAGATATTTTTTTCTGAATTTTACTTAAATTTTCTTTCCTTGAAAAATTTACAGTCATATTTCAACGATTTTTCTATTTTTATTTATTAACAAATTTTGTTGTATTTTATATTAAATTCAGTTAAGCATACCTTGAAGCATACTTTGTGCTCGAAGTTATTTTTGTATAAACTTGACTTTATTTTTTGGGTTTTATTGGACATATTTTTGTTAAAAAAGTTTCAACTTTGACGAATTTTATAAAAAAACCATACGAAACATCAAGTTTTTAACACCAAATTCATAATACATGTTCTATAATTTGACGAATAAATATATTTTGCTATAAAATATAACAAAAAATATTATTTTTAATTCGTAAATAGTACAAAACTATTAGTAAATACTACCTACGAATTTCTCGTACGAGAAATTGCCCAATGTTATGGAATGATATCATTTATTAGTCGAAGATCATTCTTCGGAACAACATAAGGCAAGAAGAATTTAGACCAGTAACGCATATAAACTTTAGCAGTAAGCAAATTTATGTCACTATAAACAAGCAGAAAACAAAGTAAAATAAATTTTATAAAAAATAATATTTTCCCAAAAGTCGGCTCGTTTTGTTACTATAAAAAAGATCCAATTTAGATACTTTTTTAAATTTTCCAAAACTTAATAAAATCGAAAACAATCCTGTAGCATTTAAGTTTAGGAAAGTTGCAGCGATCTGGGCGAGAGCAAAGCTTCTGTTTCAAAAGCGAAAACCTAATAAAATGATAAACAATCCTGCAGCATTTAAATTAAGGAAAGTTGCAGCGATTTAGGCGAGAGCAAAGCTTCTAATTTAAAAACGAAAACTTTATAAATGACAAAACATCCTGCAGCATTTAAATTTAGGAAAGTTGCAGCGATCTAGGCGAGAGCAAAGCTTCTAATTCAAAAGCGAAAGAAAAAATTAGAAAATTTAATAAAGTAGGCCAAGTTTTGATCAAGGACTAATTTTTTAAAAAACCTGATAGGATATTTGGATTAAGCAAATGTTTTTACATTAGAATTTGTTATAGTCAAAACTTTTTATGACTTAAATGTAAATAGGAAACTCGATTTGAAACAACTATTTCTTACTTCTTAAAATTCACGTTATTTATTAGCGCCCACCCAGTTTAAGAATTGTCTGGACTTTTTTCGCGTCACGTGCATTATATTACATCCAGGATTCAGAATCAAGCCTTGCAGGGAGTTTCTGGAATATCTTAAGAAAATGTATGGAACTTAAACCCATCTTATATACATGTACCTCTTTATATATTTATTTATACGTTTTAAATTAAAACAAAATAAATTTTTTCCAATCATTCCGATAATAGGTATTTATCCGTACTCGATTGTAGTACTTAGCAATTTGCAAGTAAGTGGATTGGAGTCAATGCGGTGTGAGATCGGGTGAAAAATATCTCCCTTAACATGTGGGGAACATTTCAAGAATAGCGACAACTCAAATCTTTAATTTTTGAATTAAATATGAATTTTGACTTCCTAAATCCAAATCTGAAAAAGATCAGTCCGCTCGAAATTGGTTTAGGTGTTAAAAGCCTCCAAAGTTTAAAATTGGCCTAGAAATATGGTTAATTTTTTTCAGTTTTCAAAAAAAAAAAATAAAATATTGCTAAGTATTAGAAAGTTTTTGTATTCATATTTTGAAAGTTGAAAACTTAGGGGGCTAATAGTAGTTAATGTGATTTCATTTAAGGGTATAGGAGACCTCACATTATTTTATTTATTAACTGTTAAAAATATTTTCAATTACTGAAATGTATGTCAGGATAACGTTTAATTAAAACAAAACTATTCGATTTTCAATTGACTTTAAGTTTAATAATGTTGCTGGTTCGGCAGTTTGTTTCCAACTGAACTTTTCAAAAATCATTGTCTTAAGAAAAATTAAAGAATAGAAAAACTCAGATAACTTAAAACACCAATAGAAAATATGAAAGAAAAACAAAGATAATGTTGATGACATTAAGTTGGCATTGCCAGACTTCAATAAATTATAAAAGTAGAAAAAATGCATGTAAACGTCAGATTTTGTCAGGATAACGTTTAATTAAAACAAAACTATTCGATTTTCAATTGACTTTAAGTTTAATAATGTTGCTGGTTCGGCAGTTTGTTTCCAACTGAACTTTTCAAAAATCATTGTCTTAAGAAAAATTAAAGAATAGAAATACTCAGATAACTTCAAAAAAATTAAATGAAATTTGAATATATTTCGGACACGATATAAGAAACATTTTTACACTATCTTTAAAATATATTGGATTTTTTTATGAATACAAGCGTGTGCTAACCGGTATAATGTGCGTATCATGATTGCAGCATAAGCATCAAAAATCGTAGTAAATAGCATTATATAGGTTACATTTACTTTACGGACGCAATGACAACCCATTAGGTCTCCACCCTTATTTTAATATTGTTGGGAAGGTAATTTTGCCAGCTTTAAGAAAAAAATTATTTGAATTTTTTAAATAGTGTTCCTATTCTACATCGAAATCAATTACGTAACTGCAAGGGATGAAACCTCCAACCACCAAAATCCAACTACACCAAACTTTTTTCAAATAAAATTAAGTTTTTTATTTTCCTCAGTGATGCTCCATACAAAATTTCACTCTAATCGGCGATGGTCATTCCGTAAATTTTATTTTTCCGGTACGTTCAAAATGGAATTGCTGATATACATTTGCTCCGACTTCGGCAACATCTGTTTGGCTTATTTTTATATATTTTAAGTATTAAAAAAGTTCGTCAATCTAAAGAAAATGTGTTGCAAATATACATACATAAATATTTAAAACTTTTTAAGCATTCGATTAAAAAAATTTAACTTAATTCCTGTAAATTATAAAAAATTTTTTTAAGTTTTTCTCAGTGTCCCTTTGTTTAAAATTTCATAAAGTATGATAATGTTTGTATCAAATAGATATATGTTATTTTTGATTTATTACGTTGTCGTTTCATCGTTAATCTTCTTCTCTATTTTACCTACAATCATAGCTTTGAGTGAATTCATGTAAATCTTCTAGAGGTGGGTAACAACACAATTTTTGGTGTGCTGACCAACTAGCACATGTGCACCCTTGTGTGTCAGCACACTGTTCTAGCACATTTGTGCCACAATCCAACAAAGCGCTCATAAAAGTGTCGATAACAAACAGAGTGCCAACATTTTTCTCTATTAATTTGTTTACAATATTCACAAAATGCATATTGCCAATTATTGCAAGTGAGCAAAAGTAAAAAAAAAAAAAACTTTACAAAGCAAAAATTTAAGAAAATGTAAGTAATGCAGTGCACAGTAGCGATACTCAACGAGAGTCAGTGAATAAGCTTAGCACAGCACTCTGCTATACATCCCAACACTGCGCACAAAAGCCACTTTACGCTCAGAAATGAGTCTAACCCTGCGTCTACAAGGGACACTAAGAATACATATTGAAAAAATTCGAAAAAACTCGAAATTACCCAGTAGTTCCAGTCTTGAAGAAATCTCAAATGAATCATGTACGATTTTTCTTGATCCTTGACGAAACATATTGATTAAGCCACACATTTCATTGACGAAAATTTCATATAATTGTTCCAAATACGTGCAAGACGCAATGCAGAAACGACGGGATTTATCATGCACGAACCCAATATCGAAATATTGAGGAAGTTTCGTTAACGAAAAATAGACAGATATATAAAGAAAATTCGTCAAGTAATTAAAATCGAAACGTTCTTCTAGACCGAATTCAACGTTATGCGATATATTTCCTAGGGGATAAAAATATTTCATCCTCTCTCTCAACTCTATTGGAAATCGACGTAATATTGGTTTCATAATGGCCTGACGCCACTCGGTCCACTCGGGAAGCTGTCCAAGCCCATTCCTTTACCATTGCCATGATGCCACACAGAACCTCACGTTGTAGTGATAATTCGTTCTTTAGTCGTACGATAAAGTTGTGGAATAGTCTCCCTGCGAGCGTGTTTCCCGTCAGTTTTGAGCTGTGCAAATTTAAAACAAATCTTCACCGAAACTGCTCCATCTTTTCAAATTCTAATTAACTATCACCCATATTCCAAATCAACACAATGCTCATGCATTTATAAGAAACTCACCTGAGCTTTCACTCTACAAAACTGAAAAAAATTATATCAAATTATATCAAACAGTGGTGTCAACAAAAATTTTAAATACTATCGAAAACAATCGATAGTCAGTCCAAAACTATCGATAGTCACGATAGTGTGAAATTATCGATAGTGTCATCTACAGTTTGCGAACTTTACAGTTTAGCCTCTGAACGATTCGACGAATTAAAACAATCATGAAAATCTTGAAGTTGTCGTAATAGAGTGGATAAAGTTAGGCGCTGACAACCGCTACTTTGCATTATATTTTGTATGAATTTTTTTTAAGTCCAGCAGCTCATGCAGAACTTCCTTTAAGAAATCATCACGAAAAGTTCTTCAATGATGCCGCGAACTACTGAGTAGCTGCAAGTTGCAAGCGACTACAAGTGCAAGTTGATTAACAAGATTTCGTCGAATGCGAAGATTCTCGCAGCAATTGCAGTTTTATTTAATAACCACTTTTATATAATTATAAAATATTATAAATTTATTAATTGTATTACTATTAATAACATATATTTAATTTACTTTAATATTTTCGTTCTTTTAGTTTCCTTCCATTTGTGTTTGCAATCAGAAACAAGTTACTAGTGTTGCTTATCCCGAAAAATCCGAAGATATCACCAAAAGCAAAGCAAAACCAACACTTTAATCCCTTTATTTTACATTGACTGTCCGCAAGTGCCACAATCCGCTGTCTCTGAAATTTCGTGGACAGTAGCGCTGATAGTGAACCACGGACAGTGAATCAAATGTGAGTGTGCTAGTAAAAATATTTAAATGCATTGAGTTTTTCGAACTTGCACTGTCTTGTGTAGACGCTATGTAAGCTCTGGTCTTTGCGTGCTATTGTGCCACCATGTGAGAGAACGTAGTATGCTAGCCCATAAGGCACACTACAGATAGTCAGCACAGTGCCAGAGTTCAACACTCTAAAATCTTCAATAAAAAAGTCCTTTTGTTTGAGCATATTTTCCTCTTAACTTGTTTAAAAATTGGTTTGCTTGAACTCTAGTTTGGAAGGAATGGTATTCCACTTAACTTTATAACGCTATTCTATACAAGCTTAAATTTAATTTGAAAATATTTTGAAAACTAGCACGCTCTAGTTACTATCTTCTTCACAAATTAAGTGATTGGATTCCCATTTATTATTTTCCATAACGTTAACCATATTACATAAACGCTCAAAACCGCAACAAAGTAAACAAAACGACCTTTCCCCATTCATACTTCACAGTAACACAGCTATTTAAGCCGGTTCATTCTGATTCCTCAGTCTTCACACTCTTTCAGCCTGCACCCAAAAAAAAAAAACACAAGTAATTTATCAAACAATTGGCAGACATTTGCATACCGGATTTAAAGTATTCGTATACAGACGGATTGCATCGTCTTAAGGTAGGTACTTATTTTCGAACAAATCTTCACCATATCACCACATCGAATTAAGGCAATAAATGGTCCTTTTCGTGCAGTTAAATAAATGTGGTGCGCTGAGGATAAGAAGGCTGCGCGGCATACAACTTTCGAGTACTGACATTATATCCGTCACTGATCCATCCGGCTTTTTGACGAATAATTGACCACTTTTGAACGTGGAAATGTAAATGTTCGCCTACTTGTTGGTCACGGTCTAGCTTTGTTGTAATGAATACCTTTTGAACTGCCTCTTTGGCTGTGACTTAATTTACTTAGCTTCGTTCTGATTTTGTGCTTACTTGTTTGTTTCTTTGTTAGCTAATAATATTTTTTTTTGTTTTTTTATTTGTTTGTTTGTTGGTGGCTTGCACAAAAACGTGCAAAGTGGGTGTGAACAAATTGCATTGAAATGATGATGTTGATGAGGAGGTTTGTTTATAGCGTTTGCTTTTATGGCCACTTCGCATACAAATGCAAACAGAAGCTAGAGGTAAGGCTTCAAGCAAAGGGAAAGCATAAGCAACAACAACAGTTTCATGCAATATGCTTAAATATGAAGTACATTTTGGTTTTCCCAACATCAACAACATCTACTAACAGTAAGTTAACTATTACCACAAAAACAACAAATCGATGAGTATCCGTTTGTGTTTCGAAAGAGTGTCATAAGCCAATACGCCTTCCTTAATAAAGCAATTAAGCGATTATTTTAAGGATATTGCAAGAGTATTGTACTTAAAACTTTAAGGAAGCGTGTGAAAAATGCAAAATTATTTTATTTAGAATTCTTAATGTTTCATGCTTAATATAAATATGGGCATTTCCACAGAAAAGTCTACCGTGACCAAAAAATTAAAACTTATTAAAAACGTATTATTTGATGATATTATCTAAGAGAAACATTTTAATTGTATTAACTTAAGCAATTTCTACATAAATTCATTAACCATGATGATCAACTGTTTTACAAATATAGTTTTTCTTTTTCGTAAATGTTTAGTAAATGTGTCGTAAGCTTTTTTGTTTTAGTAAAAAAAGAAGGCATTGGATAAAGAGAATGAAAAGATGGTTGTGGCATGGAAAGGACAATAAATTAAATTTGTTTTTTAATTACTAAATTATATAACTACCTAATTACTTAATTATCTAATTAAACTATAAAGGAAATTGAAGAAACGTTACGCCAGTAACGGAACTCAAGATCATAAGGCCCAATAAAAAAGAAACCAGAGAAGATTTTTCGAATTTTTCGTGATGATTTCTTGTAGGAAGTTTCTGCATGAGCTACTGGACTTAAAAAAATTCATTCAAAACATAATGCAAAGCAGCGGTTGTCAGCGCCTAACTTTTTCCACTCTATTACAACAATTTGAAGATATTCATGATTGCTGTAATTCACCGAATCTTTAAGAGGTTACAATGCAACATGCATTTTCACTTCTTCAACATTCCTTCACGAATTTTATTACACGTTTCGATTTTGATTCCTTGATGAATTTTCTTTATATTGCTGTCTACTTTTCGTTAACGAAACCTCCTCAATATTTCGATATTGGGCTCGTGCATGATAAATCCCGACGTTTCTGCATTGCGTCTTTCACGAATTTGGCACATATATATGAAATGTTCGTTAATGAAATGAATGGCCAAGTCAGCATGTTTTGTCAAGAATCAAGACAAATCGTACATGATTCATTTGAGATTTCTTCAAGACTGGAACTACTGGGTACTTGCAATTTATGTAATGAGTGTGAGTCTAGTTTTCTAAACACAACCTCAAAATTATTTATAAATGGTAAAATTAATTAAATTAGTAACCTTCGCTTAGTTTCCATTGGTGTGAACTCGGTAGTCATTCTAAGATTTCTTAAGGTAAAATATATTGTACTTATAACGTAATTATGTAATATGGTCCACACAAGAAAGCGAGGAGTTTATCCGAAACCCGAGGTTAGTTATCTTGTCAACAAATTCTTCCACTCGGTTTAATAGGACTTGTAAAGGCGAAGATTTTCATGCATATTCTTTGGAAGGAAAGTCTAAAGAGGGACAAAAGTCTGCCGCAATCGTTACAGTTATCTTAGATCAATATTTATACCATTCCACGGCTTGTGCTAGCTTCGAATAAAAAAATAGAAATTCATTCTTTCTCCGATGCAAGTCTAAGTGCTTAAGGGGTATGCGTGTACATTAGACCGTCCCACATTTTCAACGTTTTACGAAAAGCTCCCGGGACACGTTGATTTCTGATTCTACTCTTTAAAACATGAATTTTGGTATAAAACACTTTAATATTAACTAACGGTAAATAGTCGCGAAATCGGCTTAAAGGCTTTTTGGCAAAAAATTAATTTTTTCGAAAAAACAAGAAATTTCTTCTTCAAAATTTTACATATAACTATGAAACTAATGAAACAATTTTTATCAGTTTATACTTATTTAAAAGCCAATACAATTTTCCGTCTTATGTTATACAAAACATTGCATTTGTGACGAACCTTTCCGGCCGAGGTATCACTCGCCGGTGTCCAGGGTTCGTGTCTCACAAACAAAGCCCCGCTGTAGAAATCCAACAAAAGGGAAAAAAACTCACGCTTAAGTTTTAGTCAAACATACAATGTATTGTTTATTGTCCTTAGCGAAATTTTGTTCTATCTTAAAATTACGGTGTCTTAAAATTACTTTATGGTTTATGGTAGATTTTTAGAATAATCAAAAGAAACTTGAAAAGAAATCATTGATGTTTAACAAAACCAAATTAATCTTAAAATTATGGCTGCGAGAGTAAAAAAAAATTCACCTAAAGACATCTCACAGCACGGGCTAACTAAAACTATCGGGAGTTGAAATAACCTAAATTAAAAGTAGCAAATTACCGCGCGCGGCGTAGCCGAGATATAAAAAAAATAACCTAAAGACATCTCGGAAACGCATTCATCAGTGGGTGGGCAGCTACGTTGTGGGAACGCGTCGACGGGCTTGTTTGTCTTGTTTCTCATCCTCCAACCAAAGAAAACAACTCGGCACGTGCCAGGCGGTGTAACGTTTATTTACTCAAGTCCCGTTCGGTTGGTCGAGTGGCGTGATTTGATGAGCGCAACCTATGTTCTAGCGTGCCGACCACGCGGCATAACGGTACCCGAAAGTCTCGAAGGGAAAAAGAGAATTCTCGATGTACTAGGCGACGGCCATGACTAAAGACTTAGAAATTTTTCTGAGCTAAAAGACTTAGAAAAATTTTACTTAAAAAAAAACTTAGAAAATTTTCATGTCGAAAAGACTTAGAAAATTTTCTTAAAAAAAAAAATCCCTGGCGTACTAGGCAACTGCCTTAGCGAAAGACTTAGAATTTTTTCTGGGCTAAAAGACTTAGAAAAATTTTACTTAAAAAAAAAGACTTAGAAAATTTTCATGTCGAAAAGACTTAGAAAAATTTTCAAAAAAAAATATCCCTGGCGTACTAGGCAACTGCCTTAGCGAAAGACTTAGAAATTTTTCTGGGCTAAAAGACTTAGAAAAATTTTTCTTAAAAAAAAGACTTAGAAAATTTTCATGTCGAAAAGACTTAGAAAAATTTTCTTAAAAAAAAGATCCCTGGCGTACTAGGCAACTGCCTTAGCGAAAGACTTAGAAATTTTTCTGGGCTAAAAGACTTAGAAAAATTTTACTTAAAAAAAAAGACTTAGAAAATTTTCATGTCGAAAAGACTTAGAAAAATTTTCAAAAAAAAAAATATCCCTGGCGTACTAGGCAACTGCCTTAGCGAAAGACTTAGAAATTTTTCTGGGCTAAAAGACTTAGAAAAATTTTTCTTAAAAAAAAGACTTAGAAAATTTTCATGTCGAAAAGACTTAGAAAAATTTTCTTAAAAAAAAGATCCCTGGCGTACTAGGCAACTGCCTTAGCGAAAGACTTAGAAATTTTTCTGGGCTAAAAGACTTAGAAAAATTTTACTTAAAAAAAGACTTAGAAAATTTTCATGTCGAAAAGACTTAGAAAAATTTTCAAAAAAAAAATATCCCTGGCGTACTAGGCAACTGCCTTAGCGAAAGACTTAGAAATTTTTCTGGGCTAAAAGACTTAGAAAAATTTTTCTTAAAAAAAAGACTTAGAAAATTTTCATGTCGAAAAGACTTAGAAAAATTTTCTTAAAAAAAAGATCCCTGGCGTACTAGGCAACTGCCTTAGCGAAAGACTTAGAAATTTTTCTGGGCTAAAAGACTTAGAAAAATTTTACTTAAAAAAAGACTTAGAAAATTTTCATGTCGAAAAGACTTAGAAAAATTTTCAAAAAAAAAAAAATATCCCTGGCGTACTAGGCAACTGCCTTAGCGAAAGACTTAGAGTTAAACAAAATTGATGACTTACCTAAGTGGCGGCCGCAGCAAGAATGAATTTTCTTGCGCTGGTCGAACATGTAGCCAGCTAAGTTTTAGTCATCGTGTCAGTGTGGTGGGTTTGGTGTAGGTAGATTTTGCTATTCATGATGGCGGTGGTACTCAACTTAGTGCAGTGTTGGTAGCCGATAAAAATCCTTTCGCCTAGTGATCGTTTACACGCTGCCTGTTTACTAAGCCTGTTTACTAATTTGGGATTTCCCTAGCCTAAACTATCCTCAATAAGATACGGGTGGTGTTTCTGTGAACCTGCGTATGGTTGCTGATTTAATGCTGTGATTCTATTTATAATAATCTTATATATATGTATATAATAAATTTACAGGTAAACAAGCAAAAAAATAAAAGAAATGATATTCACAGCAATACTCCGCCTTTTGGCTATTGTGTGGACGTAAACAAGATGTAACGACTTACGTCCTCACACTTCCTCTCCGCTTCGGGTGACGACAGCGGGCGGCTTGGGGGGTAGGTATACTGCCCATGCCCTACCATCGCTCCTCCAATTAAATCGGACACATTGTCCTTCAAACAGCCGGATGAATGCGCCTCGACTGCGTCGCCCTGTGCACTGTTCCCGGCATTTCCGGAGTGTCTCCTCGACTTCCCGCTCAATGTTCGGAGGTACCGGCAATGGCTTTGGGTCATTTTGTGACGGCTGTGGTGTCGCGTTGGCTGTGAATCGCCGAGAAATGACCGGAGCGGGGTCAGGTAGGGTGACGACATTCCTTTGCGTCACAGGCTCTTCAGTGGCGTTTGTTCCTATGGTATCGCTGTCAGTGGAACTACTGTCGCCACTGGTTGAGCTGGAGTCACTGCTGCTGGACGTGCTTGTGTCACTGCCTGCCGAACTGTCTTCGCTGCTGGTGCTGGCATGACGGCGGCGGGCTACCGGCGGACGGGGTGGTGTCACATTGACCCTAACGTGGCAATGTTCTTTGGCATGCCCACAGACCCGGATTCCGCTAGGGGTGTGATGTATCGGGATGCACACCCGCAAATCTGGCTCGATTGGACCTAGGCTGGCTGGACTCGGATACGCCTGTATTCGGTCGCGGTGGTCAAACTCTTTTAGAGCCCCTTTGCTGCGTGGGATCAAGCGTTGCGCAGATGTGATCGGCGAGTTGACCTCTGGCGTGGAATCGGACGCTGGTCGGCATTTCGTCGGCGTCCCGCCGGATTCGCACCCACTAGCAAGTTGTCGTAGTAGCTCGCTGCGACCGATCCCGGCCTGCTTAGGCTGTAGCACATTCTGGGCGACGGGGAGCAGGGGGGGTCTCTTTTCCTGTCCCGCCTTCTGCTGCTCCGGGGTACGTATGCGTGGTTGGGATGGTGTACCCGATGGCCGTGTTGGTACCGTCGTTCGCATGCGTCTGTGCCATATGGTGGCAGCCTGTTGTGGTACATCGCACGGGTGTGGGCGCCTGTGGCCTGGACTACACCGGTATGGTGCCAACCGTAGAGGTCTGGTGTTTGACGGCGTTTCCAACCAGTTCGACCCGAGGATAAGGGTTAACCGACCCGGGTGGGGGTCACATTTTCGCTGCGGTGCTTCCGTGCTTATGGCGTCTTTGTGGTCTCGTTCAGTCATCTTCATTGTTGGTGGAGCTAAGTTGGAAGATAAGAGAAAAAAAAAAAAGATTAGTGTGTTGTCTACGCTTAGAGTTAATAAGGATTTAATGTGAATAAAAAGGTTTTAGTTCGCTCAGATGGGCGGTTCGCTCGTTTGTCTCCCCTGGTTTCTGCAATCGCACAATTACCCCCGATGGGAACCCCTTTACAATGAAGGGCCCGTCATACTTAGGTGCGAGCTTCGCGTTAAAATCGTCGATAGCTTTCGACAGTGGGTGTTGTCGGACCATGACTTGTTGTCCAACTGTAGGCTTCCAGTTCCTCCGGCGTAAATTATAGTGGCGGGCCTGATCTTTTGATGCTCGTGTCAGGTTGTGTCGTACTATTGTAAAGATTTCCTGCAGTAGCGTAGCGCGCTCGTTCGGTGTTATCTGCCGTATTCCTGTACCGCTGGTGACTTCGTCGTAGAGAGCCCGAGGAAGGCGTGGCTCGCGTCCTTGCGTCAAGAATGCCGGGCTATATCCAGTTGTCTCCGAGACGCTAGTGTTTATGGCAAGAGAGATCTCCGGTAGGTGTTCGTCCCATAACTTGTGGTTGTTATTTGCAAATTGGGCGATCATTGTTTTGATGGTGCGGTTAGCCCGTTCCGTGGGATTCTCTTGGGGCGTGTATGGTGCAGTTAGCTGTTGCCGCACCCCAATTTCCTCTAAGTATCGCTGGAATGCCCGACTGGTAAACTGGGTCCCGTTGTCTGTGATGAGGATTTTCGGCACTCCATACCTCGCTAAAATCCTTTCTCGAAATCCTTTCAGCAAGCTCTCTGACGTGGCTTTTCGCAGTGGTACCAACTCCGTCCACTTGGAAAATTTGTCGAAGAACACTAGCAGCATACTATTCCCGTGCTTTGAGCGAGGCAAGGGACCAACAAAATCGGCACACACCACCGACCACGGTTCCTCGGGTATCCTGGTTAGCATCTCTCCGGCGGGCGCTTGCTGACTAACCTTAAATTTTTGGCAGGACTCGCACTTCCGGACATATTGGCTTATTTCCCGAAACATTCCTGGCCAGTAGTATCGATTTGCTATACGGGCAATCGTCCTTCGTATTCCGAGGTGGCCGGCACTGGGACTATCGTGGTTCTCATTCAGGACCCGGGCTCTCTGAGGTTTTGCCACGCATAATTTCCAAGGCTCACAGTCTTCATCACTCGCATTTCGCGGGAGGTGTCGAAACAGCTGTCCATCGATGATGATGAAGTCCGAATACTTGCTGGGTTCCTGGGTGACCTCCTCCATTTTCTTCTTCAACCAGACACACTCTTGTGCGCTACTTGGTTCCACCGTAAGCCGTTGTAGGGCCTCATTGGGTTGCCGGGACAATGCGTCTGCCACCACGTTCTGTCTGCCCTTACGGTATTGTACAGTGAAATTAAATTGTTGCAGCTCTAGTGCCCACCTAGCGACGCGTCCCGATGGACTCTCAATGGAATTGAGCCACTTTAGTGATAAATGATCAGTGATGACCACGAACTTATAGCCCTCGAGGTAAGGGCGCATTTTCCGAATGCCCCAAATAATTGCCAGGCATTCTTTCTCCGTGGCGGAGTAGTTCTGTTCCGGCTCAGTCAAATGGCGACTGGCATACGCTATCACGTGCTCGGACCCGTCAATATTTTGGGTTAGTACCGCACCCAGGCCCGTGTCGCTGGCATCCGTCTGTAGATAAAACGTTTGTTCGAAGTCTGGGCAGGTTAGTACGGGTGCTTCGGTTAATTTCCTCTTAAGTTCTTCAAAAGCCTGTTGCTGGGGTTCGTCCCACTTCCAATGTTTCCCTTTTTTGAGAAGTGACGTCAGTGGTCGGACGACAGCAGCGAAATCCTCAATGAACCGACGATACCACGACGCTATGCCGAGAAAGCGTCGCACTCCTCGGACATTTTGAGGAGGTTCGAGATCTCGTATAGCGGCGATCTTGTCGGGATCAGTGTGAATTCCTTCGGAGCTGACCACATGTCCCAAATACTTGATCTTTCTTTTAAAAAACTCGCATTTCTCTGCGTTTATCCGGAGATTAGCCGCTTGTAGACGGCGGAAGACTTCTTTGAGATTCTTCAAGTGTTCGTCAAATGTCCTGCCGGTCACCACGATGTCATCCAAGTACGCAAAAGCGAAGGGCTCGAGCTCGGGTCCTATCACTTGATCGAGGGCACGTTGGAATGTAGCGGGGGCCGAATGTAACCCAAAGGGCATGACTCGCCATTGAAACAAACCTCGTCCGGGCACAGTAAATGCGGTATACTTCCGGCTCTCGGCCTCCATGGGGATTTGCCAGTAGCCATCTTTGAGGTCAAGGCTACTTATGTACTTGGCGTCGCGCAATCTGTCCAAAATGTGGGTTATCCGTGGCAGAGGGTAAGCGTCAGGAATCGAGTGGCTATTCAGCATCCGATAGTCAACACATAATCGCCACGTTCCGGTCTTCTTCTTCACTAGGACGATGGGTGCGCTATGCGGGCTATGTGATGGCTCGATGCACCCTTTGTCCAGCAATTTATCGACCTCCTCACTGATGATCGCTTGCATGGCCGGGTTTCGCGGAAAGTAGCGTTGTTTCAGTGGTCGTTCGTCTGCCATGATAATCCGGTGTTCGGTGATGTTCGTCACACCCTGGAGGGCTTCAAACTTTCTAAGCTCCTCTTCCAGGAACTTCGAGGCGCGTTCGCTCTCCCCAGCATTGCATCCGGCGATCTGTCTACAGCGGTGTGAAATATTTTTTTTGGGGGTTGACTTACTCAGGGTTATGGTCGCTCCGCCGCAACTAAAGATGGCGCCAGTCTCCGTTAGAAAGTCCATTCCGAGAATGACCTCGTCGGTAGCATCAGGCATTACCAGGAACTGGAATTGGCGGTCTATGTTACCCATCTGCACTCGAACTTCTACTGCGTGTCGTAATTGTTTTGCAGACCCATCGGCGAGCGTGACCATCGTCTCGGTCGGTATAAACCTGCACTCCGTTTGCATCCCGTCGACGAAAGCTTGGCTTAGGAAACTTCGTGTGGCACCCGTGTCGATGGTCGCAAGGGCTGACACTGCGTTGATGTTTATGACGGCGGAGATATGGTTGGAATTTTGGTAGAGGTGAGTTAGTGAGTCCGTGACTCTTCTGCCGGAGGATCTGCCCCACCTCGATCTAGGCGACCCTCCACGGTGTTTTCCGATGGCTTCCTGCAACACTGTATCGTCAAACTATTACGGCGCCCGCAGACCCAACAAAAGAGTTTCCGGGGTTTCCTGCATGATTGCCTCACATGCCCGTCTTCACCGCAGTTATAACATGCCGTTCGGGGGTTGATCTCACCTTCCGTTCGATTTACATCGCCTTGAGGCGGCTGCCGCGTTCGTGCCTCGGCCCGCCGGTCGTGCTGTTGCATCATGCGATGTTGTTCTGGCCGTGCATTACTACGCTGGGGTCGGTCGGGCTCGTTGGTGTGGATAGTCTCCAGGTCCTCTGCCATGTTGACCAATTCCTCCAAAGTCGAAAAATCCTTTCTACGGATATACCATTGATAATCCGGATGGGCGTTTCGGAAAATTCGCTCCAGCTTCTGTTCTTCGCTGTAGCCGGCGTGTCGCATTAAGTTCTGGAGGTCTACAACAAAATGCTTAAATGGTTCTCGTGGTTTCTGGAGCCTGCGTCTGATGTCATCATCGATGCGTTCTAGGTACCTGGGCGGTAGGAAGAACTTCAAGAATTTGCCTTTGAACGGCTGCCATGTGGCCCAGTGCTCGTTGTTGTTCCGATACCAGATGAGTGCGCGATCAGTGAGGAGTTCGGGCATCGTTCGTGGTAGATAACTCATGTTGATGCTGTAGACCTCGGCCAATTCCTCGACTCGTTCGATGAATGCTAGGGGGTCTCTTCTTCCGTCAAATTTGAGTGACCACTTCCTTACTTGTTCTATGACTGCCAAGTACGGGTCTATGGTGCGCAGGACAGCATTCCCGGAGGAGGGAAGGGCCGGCCATTGGCCAGGCATCGGACCGGTTGGGACATGCAGTGTAGTGGCGGTCGGCGGTGCTGGTTTTGCCGTAGTGTCATCAGCGGGTGGTATTGGCGATGCGGCTCGCCGGTGTTTAGCCTGAAGATCAGTCAGGCGTTCAAACTGTTCATCCTTGTATTCCTGATCGTTGATGAACCCAATGAAACGCTTCCGCAATTCGTCGACGGTGCCAGCGGGGTCGAATCCAAACTCGTTGGCATACTGCAGGAGGTCCTCCTTTTTCAGGTAGTAAATCCAGGTGACGGTTAACATGGCTTAGCAAAGACCTTGAGATACTTATCTGTAATGATTAAATTCTATTTATTATGTGTGTAAAATTATTATAAATGTCCTAGGGTTTTTCCCTTAAAACACAATGTATTTTAATTCAAATAAGAATTCTCGCCTGCGCAGCGGGTGACTTTCTAGCAACGTGTGCGTCGAATGACTTTCAAGTATGATATATATTTTCCAGAAAAAATAAAAAACTAATAATTTTTCTCATGCGCAGCGGATGGCTTTCTTAGTAGACATGTAGTCCCTGCTCGGGCGCCATTGTGACGAACCTTTCCGGCCGAGGTATCACTCGCCGGTGTCCAGGGTTCGTGTCTCACAAACAAAGCCCCGCTGTAGAAATCCAACAAAAGGGAAAAAAACTCACGCTTAAGTTTTAGTCAAACATACAATGTATTGTTTATTGTCCTTAGCGAAATTTTGTTCTATCTTAAAATTACGGTGTCTTAAAATTACTTTATGGTTTATGGTAGATTTTTAGAATAATCAAAAGAAACTTGAAAAGAAATCATTGATGTTTAACAAAACCAAATTAATCTTAAAATTATGGCTGCGAGAGTAAAAAAAAATTCACCTAAAGACATCTCACAGCACGGGCTAACTAAAACTATCGGGAGTTGAAATAACCTAAATTAAAAGTAGCAAATTACCGCGCGCGGCGTAGCCGAGATATAAAAAAAATAACCTAAAGACATCTCGGAAACGCATTCATCAGTGGGTGGGCAGCTACGTTGTGGGAACGCGTCGACGGGCTTGTTTGTCTTGTTTCTCATCCTCCAACCAAAGAAAACAACTCGGCACGTGCCAGGCGGTGTAACGTTTATTTACTCAAGTCCCGTTCGGTTGGTCGAGTGGCGTGATTTGATGAGCGCAACCTATGTTCTAGCGTGCCGACCACGCGGCATAACGGTACCCGAAAGTCTCGAAGGGAAAAAGAGAATTCTCGATGTACTAGGCGACGGCCATGACTAAAGACTTAGAAATTTTTCTGAGCTAAAAGACTTAGAAAAATTTTACTTAAAAAAAAACTTAGAAAATTTTCATGTCGAAAAGACTTAGAAAATTTTCTTAAAAAAAAAAATCCCTGGCGTACTAGGCAACTGCCTTAGCGAAAGACTTAGAATTTTTTCTGGGCTAAAAGACTTAGAAAAATTTTACTTAAAAAAAAAGACTTAGAAAATTTTCATGTCGAAAAGACTTAGAAAAATTTTCAAAAAAAAAAATATCCCTGGCGTACTAGGCAACTGCCTTAGCGAAAGACTTAGAAATTTTTCTGGGCTAAAAGACTTAGAAAAATTTTTCTTAAAAAAAAGACTTAGAAAATTTTCATGTCGAAAAGACTTAGAAAAATTTTCTTAAAAAAAAGATCCCTGGCGTACTAGGCAACTGCCTTAGCGAAAGACTTAGAAATTTTTCTGGGCTAAAAGACTTAGAAAAATTTTACTTAAAAAAAGACTTAGAAAATTTTCATGTCGAAAAGACTTAGAAAAATTTTCAAAAAAAAAATATCCCTGGCGTACTAGGCAACTGCCTTAGCGAAAGACTTAGAAATTTTTCTGGGCTAAAAGACTTAGAAAAATTTTTCTTAAAAAAAAGACTTAGAAAATTTTCATGTCGAAAAGACTTAGAAAAATTTTCTTAAAAAAAAGATCCCTGGCGTACTAGGCAACTGCCTTAGCGAAAGACTTAGAAATTTTTCTGGGCTAAAAGACTTAGAAAAATTTTACTTAAAAAAAGACTTAGAAAATTTTCATGTCGAAAAGACTTAGAAAAATTTTCAAAAAAAAAAAAATATCCCTGGCGTACTAGGCAACTGCCTTAGCGAAAGACTTAGAGTTAAACAAAATTGATGACTTACCTAAGTGGCGGCCGCAGCAAGAATGAATTTTCTTGCGCTGGTCGAACATGTAGCCAGCTAAGTTTTAGTCATCGTGTCAGTGTGGTGGGTTTGGTGTAGGTAGATTTTGCTATTCATGATGGCGGTGGTACTCAACTTAGTGCAGTGTTGGTAGCCGATAAAAATCCTTTCGCCTAGTGATCGTTTACACGCTGCCTGTTTACTAAGCCTGTTTACTAATTTGGGATTTCCCTAGCCTAAACTATCCTCAATAAGATACGGGTGGTGTTTCTGTGAACCTGCGTATGGTTGCTGATTTAATGCTGTGATTCTATTTATAATAATCTTATATATATGTATATAATAAATTTACAGGTAAACAAGCAAAAAAATAAAAGAAATGATATTCACAGCAATACTCCGCCTTTTGGCTATTGTGTGGACGTAAACAAGATGTAACGACTTACGTCCTCACACATTTCGCTCAGTATATTTTTTTTAAAAACTCTGCAAAGTGAAATTTTGTTTAACATTTTTTCGAAAATTTGATAACTTCAACTCACATTAACCTGCGTTACAAGAGCATGAGCAAGGAATTTTTGATTATGTAAATTTCGTATTTTGAGGAATTTTATAGCAAAAATTTTGATGCATAATTCAAAGATATATAATACGGTATTTTTACCGAAATGCAACACAACTGCACAGTGAATTGTTTCGAAAAAAAATTCAATTTCATTTTTATTAAATGTAGCTACATAAGTATTTATGTAAATAGCCAAAATAAAAAAAAATTATAAGACATTAGTTTAAGTTGCAAAGTATTGTACGTTTTCTGTTTTCCGGATGATTTTTATTGTAATGTTCAATTAATTGGATAACAAAATTTTGCTGTCCTGGATCCATTGTCCACGTATTTTTTAACATATTTAGAAGCCCTATGTCTCTTTCTGCTGGATCATTTAAAATAAATAAATTGTTTACAACTTTTTACTATCCAAAAACATTACATATTAAGGAAGGATGTATCCCAATAAATTTCTTACAAGAAAAAAATATTAAAAAACCGTATGATATAGAAAAGCCAGCGAAGATCACAAGGGCCAACTCATAGCAGAAAAGCTGTATAAAAACCAAAAATAACAGTAGAATGCAATACAATGCATCGTAATGCTGAAAACATACTAAGGCTATTCACAATCCAATGCGAATAGTGTTGCACCATATCATTTGCAAAATGGTAAAATATATATTTACTCTACATTACGAAAATAAAAAGGAATGCATTTACTACGATATTGCATATATACAAAACTAAAATCCATAGCTAAGATTTACTGTACATTACAGTACCGAATTGCAACTGACTGGTGATTAAAAAAAAGTAAAGGCGAAAAAACTGATATGAAAGATAAGCGAATTAAAAAAAATTAATTGTGCTTAAAATTTTTTCGACATGAATTTGAGTTAAGCAAAATGTCCAGAGGAAAATAATTTTGCCTTTCATCAATAAGCTGTGAATTTCATGTTTTGCAACAACTATAGCAAATTGTATCAAAAAGACTGTTCACAATTGATAGGAAATTTTTAAATTTTTTAACAAAAGCACAAATTTCCAAAATACACTAGATTGTGAATTGCCCTACCAAAAAAACATGCGAATTAAGGTCCATGCTTTTGTTAGATTTTTGTAGATTCGAAGAATGATCAATATCAGATCAATAGCATAAAATCCGTGGCCACAAGGAAGAATGACTAAGCTCAAGCTATCGTTAAAAAGCGATACGAAATCTTTATTGCCAATCCTTGGAAGGATGCAGGAAAAATCTTTTTATACATAATAGATTATCACTTATCTCTGCACATATTTCGTTTGTAGCGGTTCATATATTTTGGGAAAAAAGTCGGAGTTAGTGCAATAAAAATATCGTTTTTTCCGATACTTTGAGTTTAGTCATAATTCCTTGTGACCATAGAAATAATCATTCAAATAGTTGCACTTTACAAAAATAAAGTTGAATGTCTTGCAATTAAAGCTAATATCACATCAATATAACTTCTACATACCTACTTATGTAGCTACGTTTAATCAAAATAAAATTGAATTTTTTTCGAAAAAATTCACTGTGCAGTTGTCTTGCTTTTTTGAAAAAAAAAACCGTATTATGCATCTTTGAATTATACATCAAAAATTTTGCTGTAAAATTCCTCAAAATGCGAAATTTACATAATTAAAAATTTCTTCTCCATGGTCTTGTAGCGCGGGGTAATGTGAGTTGAAGTTATCAAATTTTCGAAAAATTTTTAATCAAAATTTCACTTTGCAGAGTTTTTTAAAAAATGTACTGAACAAAATGCAATTTTTCTTATAGCATAAAATGGAAAATTTGATTTGTCTTTAAATAAGTATAAATTGATAAAAATTGTTTTATTAGTTTCTTAGCTATATGCAAAATACTGAAGAAGAAATTTCTTGTTTTTTCGACACAATGAATTTTTAGCCAAAAAGCCTTTCAGCCGTTTGCGCGACTATTTACTGCTAGTTAATATTAAAGTGCTTTATACAAAAATTCATGTTTTTAAGATTAGAATCAGAAATCAACGTGTCCCGGGAACTTTTTGAAAAGTCAAAAAAATAGGACGGTCTAGTTTACATACGCTCAGAAAATGATGGAGTCGCTGAAAGTCACCTTTTATGTTCAAAATCTCGCGTTGCTCCTCTAAAGGTACTAAAAAGGTTAAAAAACTAGAACTGGCTACTGCTTTGCTGCTTGCTGAGCTCTTGTGTTCTATGTATGTTATGGACATTTTTAAGGGAGAGATTCACTGTTGGTCAGACTCAACCGTAGTGTTATCATGGCAACAACAGGAGGCTTCAAATTACAATATTTTCGTCTCCAATCGCATAAGTCGAATACGGTCTCTTACCAAACAGATGTCTTGTTAAGAACTCTGCCGATGTTCTGTCAAGAGGCGAAACTCCTAAGGAATTGTTAGATTCACAACAATGGAAATGTGGTCCTTTATTTTTAACACAAGATCGAGATAAGTGGCCTTTAATGCATTCAGCCGTTATAGATGTCCCTGAACGGTTCAAAAGAGCTTTTATTTTAACGTCATCAGTCCCACCTTATCGCTTACTTGCAAAAATAACATTTCGTATGGCAAAATTACAAGAATATATGTATTAGAGTAGGTCAAAAAAATCAATTCTTTTTTTTCAAAAGTGACACGGAAAAATTGGTCGCTAGACCTTAAAAAAATTCTCACCAAATATGAGCTCTTTACATTAATGGGAAGATCGCAGTTTTTTTTCTCAGTAAAATAGAAAAAATACATACCTCATCATTAATTGATTGCACAAAAAAATGTTTTCCAAGAATCTTGTAGGAAATTTAATGCTGTACAAAAAAGGTATCCCATATTTTTTCCGTAAACCTCACCATTTGAATGATATTGAAGATTTAAGTTTGATTATTTTAAGACTTATTTCATTTTTGTTTATGAATTTTATAACTCGACAATAAATTATAAAATGCTCAAACAAATTTTGTTGGAAATTAACTGTTCTATAAAAATGGTTTCTTATGTTTTGGCGATTAAATAAAGCGTTCAAAAGATATTCATCATCAAACTTGCAAGTGTACTGATTTTAAGAGTTTTTGCTTAGATAATCGAAAAATTTCAATTTATTTTATAAGTTTTGAGAAAATTTACACAAATTTTAGTTTTTATCAACTGAGAAACTTCAAAATATTTTTCAAGTTTTTTATGTGTAAGTATCTTTGTCAACATTGAAAAAATAAATTGTACATTATTTATCGCTTAGTTAATTATTTATTAATAAAAAGAACAAAGCTTTCTTTATATATATATTATATGTTTTAGTGGAAAAAAAATGTCCAATAAGTTATAAAAAGTTTTTTATTTCAATATTCAAATGAGCTATTAATTTTCAAACAATTTTTTGTTGCAAGTTCACTTACTAATGCGACACCTGGCTCTGCCAGATCATTAACAACTTTTAATTGAGCAAAAAATTCTTTATTTGCATTATAACTGTCATCAGTAGACCATATATCAATATTTTCGTCAAGAAAATCATACGGCAGATCCAAGAGGTCAAAAAGTTTCAGTGACTTCTTAGAAACAAAGTCACTTATGTTTTTTTGCAGAATTGAATCCAAATTTTTTTTATCAATTATAATTCTTCTTGCTGTAGAATCTGTACTTTCGCGAGTCTCAACAGTTTCGGCAATATTCTTCTTTATGTTTAATGGAACGGTATCATCAAAAAGTGATATTTTTTTATATGTGATATAATACTTATATTAATGACAAAAAATGAAATTTGTATGAAATTCATAAATTAAATTGAAATCTTTCGATTATCTAATCAAAAACTCATAAAATCAGTATACATGAAAGTTTGATGGTGAATATCTATCGCCAAAACATATGAAACCATTTTTATAGAGCAGTTAATTTCCTACAAAAATTTGTATTGCGCATATTATAATAGTCATTTACTGTCGAGTTAAAAAATTCATAAGCAAAAATGAAATATGTCTTAAAATAATCAAACTTAACTCTTCAATAAATTCAAATGGTAAAGCTTACGGTAAAAATATGGGATACCTTTTTTGTAGAACAATAAATTTGCTACAAAATTCTTGAAAAACATTTTTCTGTACAATCAATTAATGATGAGGTATGAATTTTTTCTATTTGACTGAGAAAAAAAAAACTGCGATGCGGAGCTTCTTCCTATTAAAGTTTAGAGCTCATATTTGGTGAAAATTTTTTTCAGGTGTCTAGAAACCCATTTTTCCCTGTCACTTAAAAAAAATCATTCATAAAAATATATATACATATACAAATTTGGAGCAGCTAAGGGCTCTTACCGTTCTAGTCGCCTTACAACATATCATATAAGAATGGAACCGTTACTTCTTAAACGAATGGTGCAAAAAGGAAGCTTTAAGCGTTTAATATCGTGCGCTTATGAAAAAATAATCTATCAGTAAGTCTTCACAAATTTTATCACTACATCCTTTTTTGGACTCGTTTGCGGTATTGCGCGTTGGAGGAAGGCTGCATAATTCAGACCTAAGCTTTGAATCAAAACATCCTATTATATTGCCTAAACTGAATCAAATCACATATTCAATTATTGCATAATTTCATTATCGTTGTCTTCATGCTGGACCACAAGAGTAGTTAGCGACAATTAGACTACAATACTTCTGCTCCTGCATTGATCATATTTTTTTGCGATTTAAACAATCTTGTGAGATAACCATAAGTAACTCTGGGTTCGACCTGCAGTTGTCAGATCACTACTTAACATGTCTCTCTTTTCAAAATTTCGCAAATTGTGATAATTTTATGGCCAATTCTTACGATAGAGTTTTCATGAAAACAGATCTTACTTTATTATATAGAAAACTAAGATTTGAGTTTTTGAACGCAGTTTAAAATGAACCGGATCCATCAAATGCTTCTGATATATTTATGGAAACGCTATTACAACATTTAAATTGCTGCAGTTTCACTTTGTTTAGGCCGCAACCCTAAAGGTTAATGAAAGCAGTAGATTTACTTACTGCTTTATCGACTCTTGCCTTTAGTGCCTTTAGTGGTTGCAATTAATCACTAATTGATTGCCGAATAGTCAATCTCTCATCACATATTGAAGAGACGACTAAACGTAAGATTTTATTAAATAAACCGTAATTTGTTAAACTTATAACTTCCTGGTATTGTGATGTTTTTCTTTTATTTTTCTTTGTGCGCATATAAGCCGAGCACAAATTGCCCGAAGATTGTATGCAAACACTAGCTCAACTAACCAAGATTTGCAGCTAAAAGCCAGCGCTCTTTGGTGAATCTTTACTTCACCGGAACAGACCCACCTGATCTGTATATGATCCTTCGAGCCGGATTGTCCTGTGAAAGCGAAGAAAAGTTTTAAAGAAAACACCACCAGTGTACCAGCTCAGCAAAAAATCACCAGCATTTACCAGGGGCCGAATTACAGCATCCGTGATCGAGCAAAATTACGAAGGGCACGACGGGACAAGTGCCTATCAATCTTGTACAATTTTGCTCTATCACGGATGCTGTAATTCGTCCCCTGATAAAAAAGGTTAGTTGACTGATTTTTATTTAGTGTCTCAACTTTATATAGTGCATTGTGCAATTGTTTGGCCGTCGGCTTTTGTGCAAATTAATATAAAAACTATTTTCCGTTGGCTTATATTCTTGGGTTCACTTTTGCTTAGAGTTTATAGATATTACCGGGAATATTTTTTTTCCTAAAGACTAACTTGCGAAATATAAATTCTTCTTATTTTTATAGTGATTACTTATTAATCGTATTTGTTAAAAAATATTTATTGCACTTCAATCAAGAAGCAGCAAGCTTAAATTTATAATAAAACAAATAAAAAACACACTTACACACAAGCGAGCAATTCGTTTCGCGATGGTTTGTTCTTTTTTATTGTGTTTTCAAAAATTTTGTCCGGTATAAGTTATATTATTTGTATTTCTTTTCAGTATATATTACCACATTAAAACCAAAGCAGAACAAATTACTACTTACTTACTTACTTAGTTGGCGCTACAACCGTATGTCGGTCTTGGCCTCATCTAAGAATTTGCGCCAGCCATTTCTATTTTTCGCTTGCTGGCGCAAGTTGGAAATTCCAAGCTTCGTCAGGTTGTCCTCTACTTGGTCTTTCCAACGAAGATGCGGTCGTCCTTCGAGAAGAATCTTTCTCTCGAATGCTCCTAAAGTCTTTTCATCTAAACTGCTTAGCGTCCAGGTTTGTGATGCGTAAAGTAGGACGGGCATGATGAGCGATTTATAGAGCGTGATTTTCGTTCGTCGAGGGAGGGCTCTGCTTCTCAATTGCCTACTGAGCCCAAAGTAACACCTGTTGGCAAGAGTTATTCTTCGTTTGATCTCAATGCTGATGTCGTTGGTTGAATTAATGCTGGATCCCAGATAAACGAAGTTCTTCACAACCTCGAATGAGGTATTGTCAACGGTAACGTGGGTTCCAAAACGCTGGGACTGTTTGTTTGTTGACACTAAGTATTTCGTCTTATCTGCATTCACTGCCAGACCTATTCGACTTGACTCTCTTTCTAATCTGGAAAATGCTGCACTGACTTCGCGCGTATTATGGCCAATGATATCGATGTCATCAGCATACACAAGCAGCATAACACTCTTGTAGAATATTGTGCCACTACGTCTCAGATCAGCAGCTCAGATGATCTTTTCCATCATTAGGTTGAAAAGTCGCACGATAAGGAATCACCTTGACTGAAACCTCTTTTGGTAATAAATGGTGGGGCGAGGTCCTTCTCAATTTTAACTGCGCTGCTGGTGTTGCTCAGTGTCATCCTGCAAAGTCGTATGAGTTTTGCGGGAATACCAAACTCAGACATGGTGGAGTACATGTGCTTCCTTATAAGGATGTCGAAGGCGGCTTTGTAGTCGACAAAAAGATGGTGGGTGTCGACTTGTTTTTCTTGAGTCTTCTCCAAGATTTGTCGTAGCGTGAAAATCTGGTCGATGATGGACTTTCCAGGTCTGAAGCCATACTGATAAGGTCCGATCAGTTCGTTTACAATGGGCTTCAATCTTTCACATAAAACGCCCGACAGGACCTTATATGCGATATTAAGAAGGCTTATCCCACGGTAAGTGGCACAGATAGTGGGATCGGCTTTCTTGTGGATTGGGCGGAGCACACTAAGATTCCAATCGTTCGGAATGCATTCTTCCGACCATATTCTGCATAGAAGCTCGTGAATGCATTTAAGTAGAGCTTCGCCTCCGTTCTTAAACAGCTCAGCAGGTAAGCCATCAGCTCCCGCGCCTTTGTTATTTTTAAGCCGAGCTATAGCTGTCAGAACTGCATCATAGTCGAGCGGAACCTCAACGCTGTCATCCAAAAAAAAATTCCTTGCAGGAAGAGGCCCCGGTTTTAAAACCATCGGCAAGGCGTCTTATTTTTTCGAAAAATTTTCGGGCCTCATTCCTGTCACCATACATCTCAATCTTCTCTTGCTCGCGCTTTTCTGCCTCTCTTTTTTTACGCCTGAAAATATGTCTCTCTTCCCTCCTATTTTCTTTGTATCGCTCCTTAGCAGCGCGCGTTACAGCCGACTGCAGGGTGGCTTTGTAGGCGGCGTCTTTCTCTGCAGTGGCGTCGCGACACTCTTGGTCGTACCACTGGTTTCGGCGAGGGCGTTGGTAGCCAATCACCTCTTCAGCAGCTGCACGCATGGAGTTGGAAATGTGTGTCCACTGCGCGCATATATCATCGATTAGAGGAGTGCTTTGAAGCAGGAGTGAGAGTCGAGTGGCGAAAGTATCGGCTGTCTGTTTCGATTGCAGCTTGTCGACGTCTAGCTTTCTCTGTGTAGGGTTGCGTGTATTCTTAGCTGCGCACAGACGAGTAGGGATCTTGGCTGCAACAAGATAGTGATCCGAGTCAATTTTTGCACCACGGATCGTGCGTACATCCAATACACTGGAAGAGTGCCTTCCGTCGTTAAAAACGTGATCAATTTTATTCTTGGTTTTTTGATCAGGGGACATCCAGGTGGCTTTATGAATATTGAGATGCTTGAATCTAGTGCTACTTACGACTATGTTTCGTGCTGCGGCGAAGTCAATCAGCCTCATTCCGTTATCGGAGGTGTTGTCGTGGAGGCTGAGCTTTCCGACTGTTGGACCAAAAATATTTTCCTTGCCCACCTTAGCCTTGAAGTCACCAAGCACGATTTTTATGTCGTGGCGGGGGCAGCGCTCGTAAGCATTTTTAAGGCACTCGTAGAAAATTTCCTTGATCTCATCGTCCTTGTCTTCTGTCGGAGCGTGCGCACATATTAGGCTTATGTTGAAAAATCTAACCTTGATGCGGATTATGGCAAGTCGTTCGTTCACAAGTGTGAATCGCAGGACGTGGGGCCGTAGTCTCTTGCCAACTACAAATCCGCATCCAAACTCGTACTTCTCCACATGGCCGCTGTAGTAGATATCACAGGGTGCATGCCGAATGCAACCCTGTCCCTTCCATCGCATTTCTTGGATAGCAGTGATATCAGCTTTGTATCTTTCCAAGACATCAGTCAGTTGGATAGAGGCACCTTCCCAATAAAGGGTTCGGACATTCCAGGTGCATATCCGTAAATCATTATCAGTTTTTC
This sequence comes from Dichetophora obliterata, assembly GCA_963920525.1. Lineage (NCBI taxonomy): Eukaryota > Metazoa > Arthropoda > Insecta > Diptera > Sciomyzidae > Dichetophora > Dichetophora obliterata. Next base: position 148,854,452 of record OY986435.1, on the reverse strand, counting down.
GTTTGCGGTAGTCGTCATCAGATTTAGGGATCGTTTTTCTTCTTTTCTTATTTGTTTTCATTGAAATGGGTTTTTACGGGTGGGCTTCAAACCCGACGCACAACCTTTTTTTAGCCTAGGGAGGCCCGCCGCTCAGATTAGCCGCCAAACTAACGGTTGTCAGTTTTGACGTTGCCCAGGAAACACCACGTAGAGGTTTGAGTCGACTTGAGGCGATTTCAAAAAGATTATGCTGGCCTCGCCAGTTTGAGACAGTCAGACATGTTTCATTGTTACATCGCCCCCAGATTCCCCAGAATCAAGCAGAACAAATTAACGAAACTTAAATGTAAACAACGCGACAGGTTAACAAACGAAACAATTGGATTAGCTGGAAAGCATCTAATAAAAAAAAGAGATACCACATCGACGAAAAACTATCGCAACACTTGCGATTTTAGTTTTTGGGAATTTTTAAAAAAATTTCAATCCTTTTATTATAAATTGAACCCGAGTTTATCATCGGAATATTTTTTTTGAGAAATATTAACCAGATTTTTTGGGGATTTCAGTTTTTTTCTCGGAAAAAAAGTTATTTGTGCGTAGCATGTCAAAGATATTCGCAAAAGCGAATGAAAACAAAATATATTGATGATATTTATATATTTCATATATAAAATTAATTGTTCATATAAAAATTGTCAACTATTTTATACAAAACGTTTCTTCGTGTTAGAAACTAGGTAAAAGTATTTTTAGCAATTTAAGCTTAATTTTTACCTACAACTAAAAGCTTTTAAAAATTATAAACTTGCAGGAAAAGAGAATATTTTAAGTAGTTTTAACTTAAAACTACTTAATTTTAAAAGTGTCTACATAGTAGAAACAAGGTAAAAATATTTTCAAGCCATTTATGTTTGATTTTTGCCTTCAGCTGAGAGTTTCTAAGTATTAGAAACTAGGTAAACAATTTTTAAGCAGTATTCTCTAAATATTACATGCAACTAAAAATTTATACATATTCGAAACTAGGGCGAGAGAAATTTTTAATAGCAATCTTTACTTAAAAGTAAATAATTCTCAACTGAAAGTTTCTACGTACACTCAGAGAAAAAACAGAGGGATTAACAGTGAAAACTGTTAAAACTCATCCAACAGATGAGTTTTTTCAAATTAACAGTCTGGACTGTCAATAAAAGAACTATTTTACTCAATTCCTAACTGAATTTTTTTTTCTTTTATGTGAATATGTATTGATATCAGTCATCCTAGTGCAGAACAATTGAAAATTCAAATGAGAATTGAGTAAAACAGTTATTTTATCAACAGTCCAGACTGTTAATTTCAAAAACTCATCTGTTGGATGGGATTTAACAGTTTCACTGTTGGTTTTTTCTCTGAGTGTAACAAGAAACAAGGAAAAAAAAATATTTTAAGAAATCTTAGCTTAAAGTTACGTAATATTTGCAAGTTTTTACATATTAGAAATTAAATAAAAAAAATTTTAAGCAAATTAAGATTAATTTTCACCGACAAATGAGGGTTTCTACTTATTAGAAACCAGGGTAAAAAAAAATTTTAAGCAGGTTGAGCTCAATTTTATCTGATATTTTAAGTTTCTACGTATTAGAAACAAGGTAAAAAATATTTTATACTGTTTTTAGTTTGAAACAATCTAACAGTTTAAAGTATTTCTTATAAGAAACGAATTACAAATATTTTAAAGCAATTTAACCTTCAATTCTGTTCATGAACAAAACTTATTTTTGTTTCTTAAAGAAATAATGGCAAAGATGAACTCCTTTATGAGATCTACTGACACAATGGACAAATGTTAAGGCTTCAGATGAATCGTGCCTTCAGAAGTTAGCTGCAACAAATAACGACAATGATGATAATGTCAGCGTCGTCAAAGTAAAATATTGCTCGTGTTTTCAGACATATGTTCGGTGTCTTGCAAATATGAGCGAACTTAGCGATAAGTTGTCCACACGTCCAAAGAGTACAGTAAAGTTGATGTTTCACAAGTTGAGTTGTCAATGTCTGGCCATAATATCAATTTGCCGCCGTGTGATACCGAATTATTCCACGGTAATTACTTAACATGGCCCCCCCTTCAGAGACCTGTTCTCAGCCATTTACATATCAAATAATCGGCCAACACCTGTTGAGAAGCTCTTCCATCTCAATCAGAAAACGCGCGGAGAGGCAAAAGAGATTGTTCAAAAATCTCCTCTCATGCATGAAGGGTTTTCAACAGCCTAACAAAATTGTACGGATCGCTATGAGATCAAGCAAATTTTAGTAAATAGACAACTGAAGGTTTTATTTAATCTGCTGGCGGTAACAAATGAGTCTGGAAGTGGTATTAAAATGCTACAAAGAGACATCACATTCACATATTTGTGTTAAACAAAGTTGCCTGAAACGACGCTCTCTTTATGGGAGCAATCAATTCAAGATAAGGCAGAAATCCCCAAATGGGCTGACTTGGATAAGTTCCTCATAAGTCGTTTTCATACGTTAGAAACGGTGTCTGACTTAAGAGGTGCGGTGCCAAAAGGGCAAAAATCGGACGCTTCTTCACCAAATATGAATGAGGTCAACACCAATCAGCCAAAAGAGACGAACACCAATTGCAAGTTGTGCGAAAACCATTATCATGCTTTTAAATTCTTTCGAAAGTTTTTGGAAATAAGCGTAATTGACAGATCATTATTTGCTAGGCATTTTCTTTGCTGCCTGAACTGTTTGTCAACTGGCAATACTTCAAAAAATTGTAAGACATGATACAATTGCACTTTGTGTCGACAACGACATCACTCGTTGTTGCACAGAGATTATCGAAATGCAAATTAAATTTACTTTTTTGTTTACTCAGCAAGGAGCTGCCCAACCACAGACATCTGCAAGCGCTAACGAAAATTGTCAGACGGGCTTTGCCGCTACCAGCAAAGGTAGTTTGTTGGGCACCGCGATGATTAATATTTGCTACCGAAGTTCTAGTTTTACAGCCAGAGCACTGATTGACTCTGGCTCAGAGGGCTCTTTTATTTCTGAGAGGTTGCAAAGACTTATTCAGCTACCTACTCTTCGCGTTTCCATTCAAGTCTCGGGACTTTACAATGTATTTTCAGCAAAGGTACAAAAAGCTTGCACATTAGTCATAGGATCACCTATTTATCCAACCATTCGATTAACTTCAAACGCGCTAATACTTTCCAAAATCACAAGAAATCTTCCTACCTACTCAGTAGATCCTTTGTTGCAACAAGCTTTTCCAGAGCTTGTTCTGGCGGACAAACGTTTTTACTGTAGCGACCAAGTCGATGTACTACTAGGTGGTGACTTATACCCACAAATTCTTCTCGATGGTATCCGTCGAAATACTCTTGGGTCATTTATTGTTCAAGAAACTATTTTTGGCTGGATATTAACCGGCTCCGCTTTCACAACATTGCAAAATACTCCGTTCGCCTCTGTCGTTTCGTGTTTTAGTAAAATTCGCAGTTCGCAGTTCACGTTTTTTTGGAGCTTAAAGAGGTACGACCACGGTACCGCACGGTAAGAAGACACCATACCCGGTTGCAGTTTGGACCATATAAATGCATGAAAAAGTCGAAACCTGATCCTCAGCCCTAGTTTGCATGTGTCTTTCCGTGAAGGAGGGAAGAGTACCGGGGAGAGTTTTGCTGCCCGGCCATTTTTGCCACAGTTCAAATTGAGCGTTGAGGGGGACCCGGTATCTGGTATCTGGTGCCTGGTACCCGGTATCTGATGAATTCGCTACTCCCCACGGCATCCCTCAAGGTGTCCGAGCACATTTTTCAAGTCTGATACTTGAGCACTCTAATGCCGACTTTTTCATTTCGTCCCCGGGTATCTTTACTTATAAGTATTATATAAAGCACTGCACAAATTATAAATTTTTTAAATGAAACACTTGAACCCTCAACCTCTTTTTTACTATTTTTAAGATATTTTAAGTATATTCTAATGAATTAAAGATATTTTAATTATATTATAATTTATCTTACAGTAAAACTGCAATAAGGCAGGCATGTTTAGGCCGCAACCCTAAAGGTTACTGAAAGTAGACTGCTTTATCGAGTTCGTCGGCTTCTCCGATGAGTGCCTTTGGTGGTTGCAATTAATCACTAATTGATTGCCGAATAGTCAAATCGTTTATTTAAAACCCAACTATTTTTTCATCCACGTCATTAAAATCTCATCACATATTGAAGAGACGAATAAACGTAAGATTTTATTAAATAAACCTTAATTTGTTAAACTAATTACTTCCTGGTGTTGTGTTGTTTTTCTTTTTTTTCTCTGTTTGCATATAAGCAGAGCACAAATAGCCAGAAGATTATATTACCAAGATTACCAGGAGGATATTGCACAAAAAAAGCTCAACGTGTATTCGCGACATTTATGGTACCTTTCTGAGACCCTAATAGGGTTTGCTTTTTTTATAGAAGAATTCATATTGAAAATAAACGTAAAATGGTCACAGCGCTTAACCCTAACCGTCCTGATAACATCCTGATAACGTCCGGGTACTCGTGTGTAATTTGTATGGGAACACTGAGAGTCATAGATAAGATATGTCCGTGCATGCTACTGTTAGGCCTAGCGTGATGTGAAGACAATAATCGGCTGTGTATGTGTGTTTGTGAATGTATAATTGTGTGTGAACTCGTCGTTTCTTCGCATTGCCAGTTCGTGTTTAGGTTTCGGATCATAAAGTTGATTAACTTTGGTTTGATTTTATAAAATTTTTTCGTTGTCGTGCAAATGAATGCATCTTTTATCGAAATGAAAGTATCTGTATGCGAATCTTCTACCGCAGTGTCATCATCTAGTGCTACACTAAGTACTGCTGTCCATCAGACCCCACGCCAGCCCCATGAAACCAGAAAAAATGTACAATCATAGATTTTTAGATAATTAACCATGGCGAAATGGTTATCTAAATATCTCCGCGTAAGTAATGTTTAGCCAATTAGCTATGAGTAAGAAGAATTATCTTCATCAGTACTCTACGACAAAACAAAGCTTATATACAAGAGACCTTAGACCAAACCCTACAGAGGATACAGGTTTACTCCGATATGCATTCAACAAAATTAGAAGTGCTTTTTATATTGTAACCAGGAAGAAGAAAAGCATTTTCTTAATGTCAGCTATGCATAACTTATGAAGAGAGCGAGCAGTAAATGGAAAAGAGGAGATTATTGTCTTCTGCAACAAAACCAAAGGCATAGTAGACGTAATGGATCAGATGTTATCTAAATATAACACCAAACTTAAAACAAATAGATGGTCATTAGCCACTTCATACAACATGATCGACGTAGCTGCGTTGGATGCATTTTGTGTATTTTTTATCATTCAGCACAGCAACGCATAGCTTTTGAGATTATGATCACTAAAATCATTTCTGAGTCAGTTTTTCCGGATGTTACAGTCCCATCCGGTTTCACTGAAAGAGGTAAAACTGGTCGGTGGCCATCGAAGTGTCGTTGCTACATTTCCATGAGTATCGATGGTAAATCCAATAAAAAGATACGCAAGAAATGTGATGATTGCATGCGGCCAATGTTCAACAAGCTCACTAAAGCATGCCACAATACTTCATTAGCTGCTGATTTTTCACTTTTGTTTTCTTATACCATTATAGTTTATACCAGGCGCTCTTTGCTTCCCTCCATGCTTAACTCTTAAAAATTGGGCATAATAATTGAAAGGCCACGCCCATTTTTAGTACTAATGCCGACAATAATCAAATTAACTAAATTTCCAAATTTTAATCTAATACGACCCAAACCGCCTAAAATATAGCATTTTTATTGATTAGTGGGCGGTAAATGGGGGTGTGGCAAAATTTGCAACCATCGTACTCAAATATACTGCCAACGTTTCAGTTAGATCGGATCAGTAGTTTTGGAGTATATAGTCTAAATGTGTGTGTAGAAATTTACGGGCACCCGGGTACCCTTATCAGGGGGGTAAGAACTATTCGACTTTGGGTCGGCTCTAAAACTACCCAAACAATGCTAGAAAGCTAAAAATGCGAAAAAACGATTGAAAACGGCTATTTGTAAGATGTCATGGAACCTCAAATTTTTAACTTTTTGTATTGAAAAATATTTGACTTCAAAGTCCAGGGTTAGGGTAGCCGTGTCAGGAGGGTTGGGGTTAAACAGAAAAGTGATATCAAAAAAATTTAGTGCACAAGTTTGGACCTAGTAAACGCTAAGGTTGGGAAAAAGAAATAATGCATCGTTTTGAGCTCATTGGACATTTCGAAATTGAGCATAGAGGGTTTCGTAACATCACATACTCAAATATTTTTCAACCTATTGTTTGCAAATGATCCCAACAAAGATAATCTTAAGGGTTTCTTAAGCATTGATCCTAGCTGCTGGTTGGAAATGTTATCTACGTGCTGAAGAAGTAGTGAGAAACATTGTTGTCATAAACGATACCGCTGATGTAATAAGTTTAATAACACGCTTCAATACAAATACAAAGTAACAAAGAAAACGAAAAAAAGTTGACTCTGCAAGTGATTGAAAATCACCAGACGGTTTTTCCTTACAACATTTACGAAGAGGATATACAAAATAAGATGCAAATAGGGGATTAAAAAATTTTTATTATAAAAAAACAATTTTTTGTTAATATGGTGCCACAAAAAATTGAACTGTTGGAAAAAGAATGATCCAAGTTTGCTGTTTTTTTTACAATAAACTACACAAAACAGTCCACAATCGTGTATTACTATTTTTTGCAAAAGCTATAGGATGTCTTCAAACGTACGGTTCAAAGTTAAAAATCAATAAAAAAACACGAAAATTCTTGAATCGATAAGGGTTTTAAGGTCAAAGGTTGATTGCATAAAAATTCATTGGCATATTTGAGTTCAGCAAACAATTTTAAATAAAAATATGTTATAAAAAATAGTTTTTGTACCGCTTTAATGTTTATAAAATTTTAAATATAAAACAATTTATAAAACATTTAAATGGGAAAAATTAGTTCATTAAAATCGCGTTACGACGTAAGTCAAAATTATCAATTGTTCTGAAGGCAAAGAAAACTGTTTATTATTTGCCTGAAGTTCATACGATGATGTATTGTTTCAAACGTTCTACCTCCCTTTTTTCATACAAACCTTAAAAACTAATAAAGGATATAGATGTAGTTTTAACCAATCTACCTAAACCGCACAATAAGACTTACATTTTATTAGAATTAGGGCGACGAAATTTTTTTTTAAAATTTTAGTAATAAGCTCTCTTTAGAAATGTTATTTACTTAAAATTTAATGATGCCAAAAATTTTAGCAGCACTCTCAAAGTCCGACCATGATATTTTATCAAGAGATTCTGTTTAAAAGAAAAGCAGATTTTAAAACTTTGAAAAATTCCGTGCATTGTCTCGTTTTAATAATATTCTAGCAAATAATATTCATATTATTTCAAACTTCTCTCCTTTTAAAGTAGCATGAATTCTCCTTAAACCCTATCAATTAGGGCCATAAAAACTACACTAAACTGTAGTTTATTTATTCTGTTCCTACTGTAAACTTTAAACCACAACATTAAATGGTGTGAACAACCACAACGTGCTACAAAAATTAAATCAAAAAGTCATAAAATGACAATTTGACAGTTTTAAGGCTTTAAATAAAGTCACCGAATTGTCAAGCGCGTGTTGTACCAAAGCCACTGCCAAAACAAATGAATGAAAATTGAATTGGTATTATTTGATAGTTTTTATTGCGATCATTTACACTTTCGACGGTAATCGCGTAATAATCGTAAAAAAATCATAAAATTTGACTTTTATTAAGCCAGGTATACAGGGTACGCCACGATGGCACAACTTTATCCAGCAGGTCGTTCTGTTCTCTATCACTTAGTTCAGTTCAGCTCACCACAGTTTGTCGCTGGCTGACGCAACGTTTTAATATGTTAAGCGCTTTATTGCCTAAGCGTTGCGCCAAACTCGTTTGACTGTTGCTGTTCTTGCTGCCTCGCTCCGATTTGCTTGATTTAATTGAATAAAATTGTGACTGGATGTCCAAGGTTTTTTTTATATTATGTTATTTTGCAGGTTTAAGGGTTTTTTAGTTATTTTAGATTAAAATTAACTTGTTATTTATATTATTTGGTTCTAATAGCTTTGCTCTTGGTATAATGAGCCAATTGTTTATAAAGTATTAGACATTTATGTTTACGATAAGCAAATATAATTATTATTTTTAATATCTCGAATAATTGTTTAATTGTAAATGAATTTTTTAATAAGGATTGCGGTACATTGGAATGTTATTATAATTTTTTTTTAACTTTATCATGGTATTCCAGATTTGTAGTATGTATTAATGATATAATCTTAAATGGTATTGTATAAAATATTTATACATGTATTTGCTTTTGTTTCTTTGTGTTATCTAATTACTATCTAATTATTTAATGCTTCATCTGTAGCTTTGACATTACGTTAAAGAAAATTAAATTAACGATACATTGCGATGCATCGTTGCAAATTTTCTTAATATTTAAAACGTAATACAGTTCTTGTATCTTCGTAGCCACATGAATATTCACACAAAGCAAACATGATGCACAAAAGGGTAAAATTAACATTTTCTCAATTTAGTATATCGAAAAATATGTCTGATCCCGTACTTTTTAAGTAAAATATAGTAATATGAAATTTTTTTAAGCAAAAAAAAAAAGACTCAGAAAGAGCACAAAACATTTAAAGTACGGAAACTTTCAAATATCTAAAAGGTGTACAATCAAGCATTTAATATTTGTCATTATTTATTATTAACTAGCAAATACCTGCTGCTTCGCCTGCGTTAAAAATTTTAATTACCATTTAAAAATTTTAAATCTTAAAAGTAAAGTATTTCGTTGACTTCGATTTAAATAAAAAATATTTGTATTAAAAAAAGATAAAATCTTCTTATCAAAAAAGAAAGGGGTCAGTTATCACAGTAAAAATTTTTTTTCTATGCAAGTGTTGTGGAAAAGTGAAAATGATATTATAGAATGAGATGGTTAGGTAGTTGCAGTACCCTTGAAGGAAAAATAATAACTGGATTATAGTAGTTAAATAATGAAAAGTTGGCAACTCATAAAAATATTGTATGTGCATGGAAAGGTTTATCGAAATAAAAATTGCTTTTTATATTTAACGGTATAGCTAGCAAAACAAAAAAAATGTTTTATTAATTTTATAACTTGACCTTCAAGTGTTTCGTTGTTGTATATATATTTTGTTTTTGTTCTAGGCCTGCGATTCATAAATTATTAGAAAAAAATTTCTTCTTAGATTTGATTTATTATATTTTGAAAATTTTTTGTTTTTTAAATTTTTCTAACCTCTTCAGGAAAAATGTACCTATATTAAAAATAACAAACTGCTGTAGTCTTTATTTGAGTAGACATCATACAAATTAGGATGAACTTTTTAACAGAACGACAACGGCAAAGCTTTGCGGGAAAATTAAGTTAAGTGGCGAATTTAAAAGTCTCAATTTGTATGAGCGATTTGGGCTTGTCTCGGTTTCTTAAAAAAAGCTCAGCAAAGTTCAAACCTTTAAGGACCTTCTACATGATACAACGTGCAATCGCTTGTTGTACAGTAGTTGGCAGTTTCGACCGTGCAATATTGCAACCAACTCGTCGCGTGCTTGCATCCACACAATAAAATAATCGCACGCAACCGTCAAATAGCAGCCAATATTCCAACCAATATTCCAACCAACCAAATAAGGTACTGTCGAAGGTTTATAGAGATGCAAATGTAACACCAATTTCAAGCTATGCTTCGTCATTAATGAAAAGATTTTTTACTAACATGAGCCAATCTGAAAATTTGCTCATTAGGGAAGTTTCTCCTCTCAGTCCGAAATTTTTTGGCAAGATACTTTTTATCATTCACCCATTGGTATTGTCCTGGAGGACTTTGAGAATGTCCCTGATGTCTTGATTTCTTTCTGAAAGCCCTTCCATCTTTTCATCTTTCATATTTCATCTTTTATTGCTTAGCTTCTTGTTTATTTAATCTTTTTGAATTAAATTTAATGATGATTGAAGGACGGAATCTATGTTTTTCTATTTTTTATTTTTCATCTTTTTGGTTTTTATTAATCAAATTGTGCTTTTTTGATGTATTCCTAGTTTTATAGATACATATACATATGTATTGAAAAAGTATTATTGACGATGATTCACAAGATGACTCATAAACAATGGAGATTCAATAAGAATATGTATATTTGACTACTTTAAATGTATATTTTATTTTATGATTGGCATTTAATTTGTAAGGTAAATTAAAGAAGAAAAAAAAGAGAAAAGAAAATTTAACTCAAAATGCCTACTCTAAAGCAAGTTGAATTGTAACTTTAATTATCATCTGCAAGATCTAGTCATCTCTGAAGAAGATAGAATATCTGTACTTTCATATTTTGATCTTTATATTTAATCAGAATTGCCTTATTGATTATATTTAAGACCGAATTAAATGAAAAAGTATGAAATTGTTAATTGTTAATTGTCATTTCCTTTTTAAAAAAAAAAAAGGGAAAAGAAATAATGTTTACTATGTACAATGTTTAACATTCTCGTTTTGCCTGTATTTCTTATTTTGAAAGTTTCTGCGCACAACTGATTGTGTTCTCGATTCTCCTTTATTTTGAGAAACATTCAACATTATATCGATCCATTTTTGTATGCAATCTTATTGTGAAAGCAGCAACGACTATGTATAAAGTAGATTTAGTTTAGCGTGTTTATGCATTGACATACTCACGTGGTCGTTTTCTCTTTCGTTCATTACTGTACGTATTGTATTGTATATATATTTATTTTTTTATTTATTTATGACAAAACGTCAACGCAAATGTGAAAATACTTGTAGAGCAAGAGTAAAATAGTCTTTAATAATCTCAAGCCGAGTGGCATTCGCTTTATTTTTTTTATTGATATTTGTAACAGATTATGCTGGCCATACTTGAAAGCCATTAAGTTAACTATTAAGATACTGTGTATATCTACTCTGTGAAAAATTGCTTCTTAAAAGACTCAATAAAGTACTTACTTACTTACTTACTTGGTACAGTCGTTGTATTGCGTATAAGCCCCTTTAGAGCCCGAACAGAATCAAAAGTCGTAACGACCGGCGATGTAGAACCAGGGTTGCCGCACAGAAAAAAAAATTCTACCAAAATTCCTAAAAATTTACCAATATGAAAAAAATTTACCAAATTTTTTTTTTATGTAATAGTACATAATATATATGTATTTTTTCATTATTAAAAAATTAATATTTATTAAACATTTGATTCATAAAAAAACATAATTAAACGTATAAAATACGATAGAAAACATTTAAATATTAATATCACATTTTTATAATACAGTCGAACTTCCCTATAATGAATTCGCAAAGGACCAAAAAATTACTTTATTATATTTTGTAATTCATTGTACCGAAATTATGATATTTTTTCACTTTTATTTAAAAGAATCTGGTACTATTTGAGTTTTGATTACACTTTTCCATTTTTCTTCCTCACAAAACCTTGTAATACATTTAGAAATTTAAACTCATTAGTTGGTACGTTACTCCTCATCTCCACAAAGGTTCGCAGTATGTCAATTGATGAAGAAATTCGTCCCGATGTAGGTAACGTAGCATCCGCCAATTCGACACCGTAATTATTTGGAAATAGGATTATAATATAAACATGAGTATTCACATAATTTATAAAATAAATACCTGGGATAGCCTGAACTCCACAACTTTCCAGAACTTCGTTTACTGAACATAGTCAACAGCTGATAAAATTGCTAGTGATGGTACTTTTTTATTTTATTTTTAAGTAGTTATTTTCAATTTTTAAGCATCCCCTAATAATGTTTTACTTTTTCTTTCCACACAGTGATATTAATATGCGTAAGAGAAAATGGTTGGAAAAAATTCATTATATGGGGAGAAAACCGCATGAGAGTTCAATTTGCAGCTGCAAAATTTGTTCATTTTAGAGAAATATTTACTTGAATATTTCTTCATTGTATACACTCAAAAAAATCTGCTTGCCGTAATTTAAGAAACTGTGACTTCAGTTCATAGGCATGGGTTTTTCTATATTCTGTAGAGGTTTCTCTTTAATGTAGAGAATTTTTACATGACTTAACGACCTCATGTCTTGATTTCTTTGCAACGTTATCAAAACAGTTTCTACGTTTTGAAGACTTGTTTTCACTTAACTATAAAAGATGAAGCTATGATAAAAGTAAAATTTCCAAAAATTGTATAAAAGCAGAAATAATTTGAAGAAAAACTGTATTCTTTAATTTGGAGAAATATTAGTAACAATACTTAGATATTTCGTACAAATACATGTAAGTTTTTCTTTTTTTGTACACCACAAGTGAATTATTTACAGGATTCTTTTCTTATATTTTTAGAAAAAATGCTTTTAAATTACTTACAAAGGGAACGATTCTTAATGAAGCAAATTAAGTAACTGCGATGGTCAAATGGATAAGCCCACTTGCACTCACGAGGCCGAGGTTCAAGTCTCCGAAAAGCGGTAATTTTTCAATTTTATTTAATGTTAATAATAATAATAATAATAATTGCAGTTTTTCAGTACAAAAATCATAATTCTCACAGGATGCCGTTTAAAATCTTAAAAAAGAGTATTGTTTTGCAAAAATTTTAAAATTTTCCCAGGAATTCGATGATAAATTTCTTATTTTCAGAGAAAATTTTTCTCTTAGTTATAGCCGATGATTAATAAGCGGTAAATATTTCTTATTTTCATAAAAAATTTTCTCGTAGTTATATCTGATGGTGTTAATAAACGGTAGAAAATTTCTTATTTTTAGGGAAAATGTTTCTCTTAGTTATAGCCGATGATAAATAAACGGTAGAAAAACTTACTCAAATACTATAAGATTTCAACACAATTGCGCTAAGTTTCTTAAATTTAGCGAAATAGTTCGTAAATGCTTGGATAATTTTCCTAAACTGTTTCACACTTCTGGTGTCAAGTTAACAAAAAATATGTACGTAATTTCTAGAAAATCTGCCATGGCGCTAAATGAAGCCTTATTTTCTAACTGTTGGATGCTATTTTTCTAGATTTTCTGAAAATTTTTTCTGAGTGTAGGAAGTTAAGCTGAAAGTTAAGAAAATTTTTTCTGAGTGTATATAGGGAAGTTCGACTGTATCAAGTTTAAATATATGACTTTGCCATTCAAACCGAACAAAAATTTTTTAATTAAATTTTTTTAAAAAGTTAAAAGTATTTGCCTCCTTGTATTAAAAATAAATAAGAACTTATTGAATATTATAAATTATGAAGTTGAAATAAATTAATTAAAATATATGTTTAATCCAAAACTTGAATCGTTTTCAACCACACATAATGAGGCTTGTTTTTTACTTTGCAATGTTCTTTGGATAGCATAACGCTACTAATGGTTCTAAAATGTAACTTGTTTAGAAACTTCGTGTTAATAAATGCAAATTCTGAAAACTTTCTTTCTGCTGCAGCCGAGCTGTGAAGCAGTGACACCAAACTAAAAGCAAAATCTGTTAAATCCTTAACCTTTGTCCCATGCGGCTTTATTAATTTCAAACCTTATTTCAAAAATATATTACATCATAATCAATGCTAACTGTAAGGTTAGAAAGCCTTAGAAGCTTCCATTTAATAGCACCATTTTCAGTATCACCATCTATTAAATAAAAAAAATTTAAGATCAAGGGTAATATAAAAATTTCCAATTTTTACAATATAATACTTGGAGTTAAAATTTAAAAGTTTTTATGTCATCTCTGCAAAAATCTTAAGGCCAACTTTTATTTTTTCGGAATAATTACTTAATAATTCACTTTTAGATTAAAATTGTTTTCACTCGTGAAACATATGTTTGTAGTAAGGGCTTCTTATTTCAAATCTGAAAAAATAACTGCCGCTCTCATGTGGTTTGGAAGTTATAGGGGACCAAAATTTAAAATATGGGCTCGAAAAATTTGCCATTTTTTTATTTGTATACAAAACTAAGTATGGGTGTTGAAAGAAAGGCTATGGTATTACCTATTCAATAAACTATTAACTTAGAAATAAGTGTATTTTTTAATTTAATTTTGGACTTTCAGCTTGAGCTCCGCGCGCTTTTTTATAAAAATGTTTTTTATTTTACGTTTGTAAAAAAGGAATTTTTTTAATCGCTTACACTGCAATAACTGACAAAGATAGAAAAATTTGTCCCAAACAAGATATGTGAACCTTTTTCGTAGACTTTCAAATGATGTTCACTAAAACTTATTCATATCATTTTTATGATTTCGAAAAATAGAGATTTCCAACAGAATAGATTTATCTGTAATTTGAACCTTATTTGTTGTTTTGTTCAAAAAACAACCAAAACATTTATCTTAATACTGGTAGAATTTAAGAGTGGAGAGTTAAATACTTAAGGAGCAATGAATTTTTCACGTCAAATAGATTGCAAAAGCCGTTTTTGAATTTAGAACACGTCATCTCTATTTTGAAAACTTATTGCTCCGTAAGTATTCTGTTCTCTGTTCTCAAATCATACCAGTAATGAGTAAAATATTTTGGTTTTCATTTTTAACAAAAAAAAAAAAACATAGGTCCAAATTTAATTAAAACCATCTTGTTGGAATCTCTAATTTTTGCAATAAAAAATAATATGACTGAAGACTAAAAATATTGCTTCAAGTCTTCAACTTTTGTCTTCACATCAAAGCTAAGAAAAAAGCGCACATTTCTTGTTTGGGATAAATTTTTCATCTTCGTCAGTTATTACAGTATTTAAGTGATATTTAAAAAAGATAATTTTTTAAAACGTAAAATAAAACGAAATTTTGCAAATTCCTTATTTTCTATTGAAATAAAAAAAACTTTCAAATATTTGCGACTAATGAACCATAAAAAAACTATTATGGACAACAAATTTTATGGCAAATATTGAATGGAATGCAATATCTACATAATTATTTTTTCAAAATCTTAAACTTTAAAAAAAAATTTACCAAAACGATAAAGAATTTACCATTTTACCAAGTCAAAAACGGTCAAAATCAAAACGGCAACTCTGTAGAACACACATTTTTTTTTACACTCATGATATTGACGATTGATGAACAAATTGGCACTAAAAAATTCAAAATTACTTTGAACTTTACCTTAAAAATGATAACTCCATTTCCTGATTCCCCGGGAAAAATCATTCAGAATTGGGCTGATATTTTTTGCTATGTTCTACGTTTCTTTTTTATTTCTGTTGCACTTACACAACAACAAAAACGTAGCTGCTAACAAAATTATGCTAAATAAAAGCAACCCTGCATCGTCAGTCGCAATCGCTTTCATTCTGGACGTGTTCTCTGTGTCTAGCGACCAGAGAGGATCGCCGGTCGTATCGACTTTTGATTCTGTTCGAACTCTTATTGGTAATTTAGCAGTGCTGTCAGCTCGTTGACAGATATGATTTTCTGCTCTTAGTCTTGGCATGCAGACGCCCATCATTGAAATTTTGAACAAAACGACGGAGGCACAATGAATTGAAGAATAGGGGCATAGTAAGTACAGGTCATCATGATGAGGTCAAATTATGATGAGCTTTTTAACAGAACGACGACGGCAAAGCTTTGCGAGAAAATTAAGTATATTGGCGAATTTTAAAGTATCTTTTGTAAGAGCAATTTGGGCTAGCCTAGATTCCTTAAAAAAAAAGATTAGCAGGATCGTATTCACACTTGCATTTCTTTCTTAAATCATGAATTGAAGAAACAAAAATATCTTTAGTAATTTTGAACTATTTTTGCACTTAATTTACTTATTTAAGCCATTAAAAATAAAAATTATATTCTAAAATATTTTTTACATTAAAACACAAAACAGCGGCGAATTCGTCAGCCGCAATTTCTTTTAACGATTTATCGCAGCTTACATTTGCCGACACTTGCTTAAAACATGTTTTATTTTAACAATACAGGGCGGTTTTTGCAACAGTTTAAAATTTTCACAATATTATTTTAAATAATTACTAATGCAGGTGAACTTTACAGCAAATAAATAAAGACAGATAACAATACTGCTTTGAAACTGCAGGTTCTCTTTCTCACCCAATTTTGAAAAATGGTTGCCAGTGTTGATTCTTTCTATGTACAATTACCAGATCGAATTGTTATATGACTTATGAAGTCAAACAATAAGCACTAAAATTATACAAAACAGATTATTTCCGCATATTAAGTGCATTCGTAGCAAGTTTGTCTGTAAATGTGTGAATTTTGCAATGCACGCCACAATCCTGAATGCACAGTCTGAAATATAAACATCAAACTCCATTTGATTTAAAACAATCAACTGCGCAATCGTGAAATCACTTTAAACTCAGGGAATGACGCTAATCAAGAATATATATACTTTTCTATACCGCAATTATAATATATCCTGACCTCTTCAGGGCATTTGTTAACTTGACACAAAATTTTTATTTTGGTCCAAAAATAAAGACTTTTGGAAAAGTTATATATTTGTTGTTGGAACTTAGTAGTCCCATTCGAATAAAGTTACCAGCTAACTGAAATAATGAATAAATTTTGAATTTTTTCTATCTTCCTCATCTATCCCTTTTTTACTTTAAAAATAGCTTTTATACTTATAAAATATACCTATTTTTAATTTTTAACCCAAAAGCACATCAAAATACCTTTAAGACTAAAATATGATCGTTCAAAGAATTTTATGTTTTTTTTTGGTGAACGAATTTTTTCTTCTTATTCTTAAAAAATTTTAACTTTTGTAATGAAGCGAAAACTATTTGCTGTCTCACTTTAGAAAAGTTAATATTTATTGTAAAATACAAAATATTATTTTTTATTTTATGGTGAGTAGCTTAGATTCTAGATTCTAGAAACGTATCTTGAAAATTTTACAATATAGGGGGAACTGAGCACAGATTTGGAACCAGTGTTAAAAGTACACATGAGCCGTTATATATGACAGTGGAATAAATTCACTTTTAAAAAAATATTAGTTACGCTACTTTAATTAGATATAAGGATCCTCCATTTATATTGTTAATCACACATTTAATAGATCCCGATTTCGCCACATTTAACCAACTGAAAGGTTAACCAACTGAACTTTGCTGTAAAATTTTACCGAAGAAATATTTCTTTTTTAAAGTGAAATAAGTCCACTCCAAACAATCACAACTTAAATTATTTTACTGTAAACAATATTTTTAATTCTTTTTTCATAATTTAAAGTTAAAAAATATTGATTTTGCATATTGCTAATTCGAGAGAGTCCAACATATAATCATGTGTCCATGCGCAAATACTTTCTTACTCAAATAAACACCTACTATATTAAAGACTATCCTTGAGCCAAAAAACTATTTTAAAGGGTTATGTCAAAGGCACCACTTATTGAAAATCAAACATGTGCGGAAAAATTTAGGCTTTTGAGTTTGAAGGAGAAGTCAGTAAATTTCGTTGGTATTTTTGGTATAAAGGTGTGTTAACCACAGTACTACGTTGAGTAAAAATTCATAATTCCACTTTGAGGTGTAGATTTCTACATCCATATACTTTGTGTTTATTTTAAATGAAATGATTTTTATATGATATAAAATTTTATTATATGTTTATTTACAAGAAATATAAATAAAAAATTTAATTGATTTGCAAAGCAATCCGTGCAAACTTTTCGCTTGTAATATGCTTCAAAAATAGTTTTTAGGCAGAGACTCTACACTGATGAAAAAAGGTAGTAAAATCAAAGAAAACGCATTTAATTAAATGATTTTCAACAACGATTTTGCCCCAGTCGATTATTTCCTAATAATAAAGGGTAATCTACTGGTATTGTAATTATATGTAAAAGTTTTTAATGCAAATAGGATACGTTTTCAATTTAAATATAATAAATACTTTAAATGTAGCGCATCCGAATTAAATGTGAGGATATTAAAAACCTTGTAGGGACTTCTTATTTAAAGAAATAGTGCAATAATTGGTTTCCCATTGATGGGAATAATGGGAATAATAAATCAATTACAAGATATCACTAGTTAGAATTTATAGTTTTGATAGCTTTCCTTTCCTTTCCTTTCCTTTCATCAAAAATACAATGCAAATAGTCGTTGAAATCATAAATAATCATAAAGATAGAAAAGATTTTAAGACGAATCAAACTGGGTTTTGATGGCAATAAATTGTAAGTACTTAAATACTGTGCACCTAATGCTATATTTAGTCATTTCAAAAAGTTCAATCGCTCGCTTAAATATGCCCTAACAAATAACCAAAAACAGCATTCTCTGGATTTTTAGGTAACAATATTCGTGTTTTATTCATTCTTGTTTAACCAGAAAACCGAATAGACTGCATTAGTTAAACTTTTGTAAGTTTTTCCTCCAACCGCTTGGGGCATTATCGACAAATAATATGACCAAACGGCTGACTGCAAAACAATACAATTACTGTTTTTACCCGCTTGGGGCTTTGTGGACGAGATATGACTAAACAGCACAGATGTTTCTTTTGACCAGCAATGGGCGACTCTAAGTTATGAAAATTAAAACAAATAGCGACATCTATGGAGCCGTAGTGGAACGAAAAAAAAGTTCATCGAGATGAACCAGCTACTGAGCAAGTTTACCTCTTTGTTAGTGTTCTGCATAGTATGATAGGCCAAATCTGAAATCAAATCAGGCTTAAGACTACGTGCCTATCCAACAAAATACTATATTTTATTTGTCCTTACCATGAGTATCCGCAGGGTGGGCAAGTTCCCCCCTAGGCAGCGAAAATTGTTTGTATATCTTCATATTAAATCAAAAAAGACGTAAGTTAAAAATGCAAAATTTTAAGCGAGAATCAAAAAACTTACTAAATTGTAAGTTGCGCTTAAACTTAGGGCTTTGAGAACTTTGTTAATAAAAACGTCGCTTTAAGTTGTAGAAGTGTAAAATTTAGCGAAACACGTATTTTGATTAGGTGCATCACAATCAATCAAAAAGTCGATTTTGAATTTTTTTGTAACTTACGGCTTTTTTAATTTCATATGACGATATGTTCATTACGTATTTAATATATTTTGAAGACAATACAAAAATACTTTTTTAGGTTTATCTATCTATATATATAAAAATGGATGTATGTATGTGGGTATGTGGCTATATCACATATAGACTCCAAAACCGCTGAACCGATCTTTACGAAATTTTCAGGGAAACTGAAGCCACATCTTGAGAGTGGTTCTATCAGAGTGGTTCTATAGTGGTTTGGTAACGATTGGATGAGGGGGCGTGGTACCTCCCATAGAAGCAAAATTTGCGCTATCGATCACAAACCAAAAAAAAGATATATATATGACAGTTTCGGTCGTAAAAAACTAAGATTTAGTAATTTTGTTCAGATGGTTACTGTCGGTAACTGTACAAAAAATGGGCGTGGTTGCAATATATATACGCCCACTTTTTCGAAATCATGGCAATTCTGAAGTTCAACATATTTTTTATAGTTAAACTTGCTGTGTAGGTGCTCCAAGAGGCGGTGACTATATATAAATGTTTTCACGCCCACTTTTGCCGCCCACAAATCAATATCTATTTATATAAAAATCAAAACGATGTATGTCAGTGTGTGATGCCTATAGACTCCAAAAATACTTAACTCATTGACCTGAAATTTCGCTAGTCGATTTGTTTCAGGTGCGGGAAGGTTGAGGAAAAAAGTTGCCACACCCCCGTTTCACCGCCCCCAAATCAATAAAAATGTTATATTTCAGTCGGTTTGGGTCTTATAAGGCTAAAATTTTGAAATTTAGTTTGTACGATTACTGTCGACAACTGCTCTAAAAATGAGTTTCCACGCCCCCTTTTTCCGCCCACAAATCAATGAAAATGCTTTATTTAATACAGTTTTGGTAGTAAAAGACTTAAATTTAAAATTTGGTTTGTATGGTTACTGTCAGCAACTGTATGAAAAATTGGTTTCCACGCCTCCTTTTTCCGCCCACAAATCAGTTGAAATGCTATATTTCAAGCCGTTTTTTCCGTATAAGACTAACATTTGATACTTAAATTTGTATGGTTATTTTCGGCAACTGAACTAAAAATATACGTTATCGCTATATAACCACACCCACTTTTTCATAAATCATTAAAATTGACTACTGGGTCGTTGAGAACTGTACTAAAAAATATTTTCACGCCCCCTTTTAGCACCCACCAACCAATGAAAATGCTGTGTAGGTGCTCCAAAAGGCAGTCACTATATATAAATGTTTTCACGCCCACTTTTACCGACCACAAATCAATATCTGTATATATAAAAAGCAAAACGATGTGTGTCTGTGTGTGTGATGCCTATAGACTCCAAAACTACTGAACCGATTGACCTGAAATTTTGTCAGTCGATTTTTTTTCAGGTACGTGAAGGTTGAGGAAAAAAGTTGCCACACCCCGTTTTACCGCCCCCAAATCAATAAAAATGTTATATTTCAGTAGGTTTGGGTCTTATAAGGCTAAAATTTTTAAATTTCCACGACCCACCTCCCCCCCCACCCACAAACCAATGAAAATGTTTTATTTCAACGGTTTGGGTCGTATTAGACAAAAATTTTGTAATTTAGTTTATTTGGTTACTCTCGGCGAGTGCCCTAAAAATAGGCCTATCCTACTTTAGTTAAACTCACTTTTCGGGGGTCAGCTTGGAATGAAACAAAGTGCGCCAGGCTTAAGCTAAATTGAGCTGAAATTTTGGCAGTCGATTTGTTTCGATTACGAGATGATTTAAGGGAAATAATTTGTACAAAACAACAAAACTGCCATTTTTCGCACGGTTTTGATCGTATTAGACTAAAATTTGGTTATTTAGTTCATATGGTCTGCCGGGGAATAAAAGTCTTATGTATAAAAAGATGTCTGGATGGTCTGTAAACGATTTATGTGAACTTTGCACGAAATCGGTGTGGTTAGAAAGTGGTTCCGTTCGAAAGTGGTTCCGTTAAAAATGTTCCCATATACTCCCATACAAATCGTTCGTGTGGTTTGGTGTCCGTTAAGGTCTCATGAACGGTAACGCCTAAAGGCATCAAATTTACAACATTTGCTGCCAAGGCCCATATCTTAAATAATAAATAAATAAAAATTGCCACACCCCCTATTACCGCCCACAAATCAATAAAAACGCTATATTTCAGATGAATTCGGTTGTATTAGGCTAAAATTTTGTAATTTAGTTAGTATGGCTACTCTTGAAAACTCAGCAAAAAATGGGCGTGGTAGAACAATAATTACTCCCACTTTACAGAAATCATTATAATTCCTGTGTTTCCAACTTTTACCGTCCCTTCTTTACACACAATATCAATTGTGCAGTGTCTTTTAAGATCGGTAACACCTGAGGCCACCAAATTTACAACATATGTTATCAAGGTTTATATCTCAAATAATAAAAACAAACAAAAGTTACCACACCCCCTATAACCACCCACAAATCAATTAAAATGCTATATTTTAGATGAACTTTGCTGTATTGGACTAAAATTAAGTTCGTATGGTTACTCTTAAAAATTTAGCAAAAAATTGGCGTGGTCGAACTATAACTTCGCCCAATTTTCAAAAACGATTACAATTCCGGAGTTGTGCATGTTTTATAAAGAATTCGGTGCATATGAGCATTTCCACAAAAAAGTCTTCCGTGACCAAAAACCTAAAACTGATTAAAAACGTATTATTTGATGATATTATCTAAGAGAAACATTTTAATCATACTAATTTAAGCAATTTATACATAAATTAATTTACGAAATTAATTGATTAATCTATATATATACAAAGAAGTGTACATTTTTATGTCACCTCTAACTACAAAACAGGTCGACCGATTTCAACCAAAATGGCAGGGTACGTTGGGTATGGTCTGTAGATGGGACAGTGGTTCTGGCATTTTAAAGATATGGCATTTTTAAGATTTTCCCATATACTCCCATACCAATATTCTGTCCCTCTGTGTGATGCCTACAGAATCAAAAACTACTGAGCCTTGAGCTGAAATTTTGGCAGTCGATTTCTTTCAGGTAGGAGATGGTTAAGAAAAAAAAAATTTGCAACACCCTCTTTTGCCACCTATAAAATGGTATATTTCAGACAGTTTGGGTCGTATAAGACTTTAATTTGGTAATTTACTTTATATAGTTACTGTCAGCCATTGTACTAAAAGTGGGTTTCCACGAACCTTTTACCGCCCACAGTTCAATAAAAATGCAATATTTCGGACGGTTGTCATCGTATTAGACTACAATTTGCAAATTTAGTTTATATGGTTACTGTCGGACACTGTTCTAAAAATGGGCATCCAGGCCCCTTTTTACCGCCCACAAATAAATTAATATTTTTTAAGACGGTTTTGGTCTTAATTGTACCAAACTAAATTTGGTAATTTAGTTTGTATACTTACTTTTTGCATTTTTTGTAAAAATGGGCATGATCGCACTTTAGCTGCTCCCAATTTTTTCATAAATCATAAAATTTGACTTTTGGGCCGATTAAGCTAAAGTTTTGTCTTAGTTTGTATGGGTACTGTCGGAAACTGTACTAAAAATCGGCTTCCACGACCTTTTGACCGCCCACAAACCAATAAAAATGCTTTATTTCAGATGTTTTGTTTCGTATAAGAATACAATTTGGTAATTTAGTTTGTATTTCTATTTTTGGCCAGTGGACTAAAAATGGAGGTGGTCGCACTATGTTTACTTTTTGTTAATTTTGTCAGCTATTTTGTTTTAAGTACGTGATGGTTTATGGGGAAAAAACGTTGCCACACCCCCTTTTACCGCCCAAAAATAAACAAAAATGCTATATTTTGGACAGTTTTGGTCGTTTTATAATTAAATTTGTAATTTAGTTCATATGGTTACTTTCGGCAACTACACTAAGAATGGAGAATATGTACAATTTTTCTTTCGATTAGCATTGAAATTTGTGTATGGCAGTAACAACGTCTGCCAGAGAATACTATTTTTTATATTTTTTTCAAAAAAGGTTCAAAATATTCTCATAAGTTGTTTTTGTTGTAAAAATAAAACTAGGTAAAAATTGCATTTTTGACTAACTTCCATATGAATTAGCATTTATTTGCAAAAATTTTTCTTACTATTTTCGTCATCAAAACAACAAGGTACCCTCTTTGACTTTTTTGGCAGAATTTATTATTTCCAAAATGTTGTTGCTACATTTATTACAAAATTTTTTTACAATAAAGTCAAGTCTCCAAAATAATTTATTTGAAAAAATTACCCAATACCTCTTTTCAATCAAAAGTTATTGATTAACTTTATGATTTATCGAATAGCTTTGAAATTATAGGTAGCACAGATTCCGTATTCGACCACAATTTAAACATGCCGTTTCACTGTAAACATTTGATGGGTGTTTGAAACGGGGGCGTGGCAGCAACGCGCCGGGTTTCAGCAAGTTATAATAAAGCTGAGCTGAAATGAATTTTTTAGTAAATGCTACGAATGTTATGAAAGAAATTACGAAATTATTCCTACGAGAAATTGACGAATGTTAAGGAATGATATCCCTTACTAGTCGAAGATCATTCTTCGTAGCAACAGATAGCAAGGGACATTTAATTCAATAACGAATATAAACTTTGACGATAAGCAAATTAATGTTTTAAATCCATTGTAAACACGAAGAAGATAAAGTAAATTTATTCAATAAAAATTTAATGTTTTCCAAAAAGTCGTCTTGTTTTTCTATCATAAAGATGTTCTGATTTGGTAAGAATGATTTGTATTTTTTTTTTTATTTTTTCTAAACTTTCAGCAAAAGAAATTTTCAGCGATATAGGTGAGAGCAAAGCTTCTTATTCAAAAGCTAAGGAAAATATTAGGAAATTTAATAGAGTAGGCCAATTTTGGATCAAGGGCTAATTTTTGAAAAAATCTTATATATTATCAAGCAAACGATTTAACATCAGAATTTGTTATAGTCAAAATTTTTTTATGACATAAACGTAATTAGGAAACTAGATTTTAAACAACCATTTTATACTTCTTAAAATTCACGTTTTTTAGCGGCGCTCACCCAGTTTGGGTATTTTCTGGACTTTTTTACGGGTCACGTGCTTACATTAGGATTCTGAACCAGGATTCAGAATCAAGCCACGCAAGGAGGTTCTGGAATATGTTAAGAAAATGTATGAAATCCAAAACAAATCATATACACATATACCTCTTTATTTGTTTATTAATACGTTTTGAACTAAAAAAATGCCATTTTTAAATCATTCAGATTATAGGTATGTTTTCGTACTCGATTGTAGAAACTTGCAAGCTGCTAGAACTGATTCATGTTAAAAAAAGGAATAAGTAGATTGTTATCAATGCAGTGTGAAATCCGGTGAAAAAGATCTTATCCGGGAATCACCTTGCCTGAAACCTCGTTTGGTAACAAATGGTGGGGAGACGTCTTTCCCGATTTTATCTGCGCTGCTGGTGTTGCTCAGTGTCATCCTGCAAAGTCGTATGAGTTTTGCAGGAATACCAAACTCAGACATGGTGGAGTACAGGTGCTTCCTTATTGGGCTGTCGAAGGCGGCTTTGTAGTCGACAAAAAGATGGTGGGTGTCGACTTGATTTTCTTGAGTCTTCTCAGGACTTTCCAGGTCAGACGCCACACTGATAAGGTCCAATCAGTTCGTTTGCAATGGGCTTCAATCTTTCACATAAAACGCTCGAAAGGACTGTATATGCGATATTAAGAAGGCTTATCCCACAGTAATTGCCATAAATAGAGGTATCGCTTTTCTTGTGGATTGGGCGGAGCACACTGAGATTCCAATCGTTCGGAATGTATTTAAACAGCTCTTAAACAGTTCAACAGGTAAGCCATCAGCTAACGCGGCTTTGTTGTGTTTTAGCCGAGCTATAGCTGTCAGAACTTCATAATAGTCGAGCAGCGGAACCTTGACGCTGTCATCCGTAATTGGAGTTTCCGGAATATCATTTCTATTGGCGGGATTGTTGTCAGCGTCGCCATTTAGAAGCTTAGAGAAGTGTTCAATCCATAACGTCAGTGTACTCTGTACATCTGTCACTAGATTCCCGTTTTCATTCTTGCAGGAAGAGGCCCCGGTTTTAAAACCATCGGCTAGGCGTCTTATTTTTTCGAAAAATTTTCGGGCCTCATTACTGTCACCATACATCTCAATCTTCTCCTACTCGCGTTTTTCTGCCTCTCTTTTTTTCCACCTGAAAATACATCTCTCTTCCCTCCGCTTTTCTTTGTATCACTCCTTAGCAGTGCGCGTTACAACCGACTGCAGGGTGGCTTTGTAGGCGTCGTCGTTCTCTGCAGGCAGTGGCGTCGCAACACTCCTGGTCGTACCACTGGTTTCGGTGAGGGTGGTGGTAGCCAATTACCTCTTCAGTAGCCGCACTCATAGAGTTGGAAATGTGTGTCCACTGCGCTAATATATCATTGATTGGAGGAGTGCTTTGAAGCAGGAGTGAGAGTCGAGTGGCGAAATCTTCGGTTGTCTGCTTCGATTGCAGCTTGTCGAAGTCTAGCTTTCTCTGTATAAGGTTGCGCACAGGTCTTGGCTGCGACAAGATAGTGATCCGAGTCAATGCTTGCACCACGGATCGTGAGTTCATCCAATACATTGGAAGAATGCCTTCCGTCGACCAAAACGTGATCAATTTGTTTTTAAGAAATTTTAATAATTTGAATTTAAGTTGAGTTTGAATTTAAATAATTAGTTGAATTTAATTATTACATATCCTGTATCAAAAACGTGAGAATTAAAAAAAGGCTGATGTTTTGGTTAAAGCAACTTGAGCAGAATAGAAAACTGTTTGAACTCTTAAAAACAGCTATATTTCACTTTCGGCAGCTAAGGGTTGGATTTAAAAATTTTTTCTATGAATGATACTTATATTACAAACAATATTAAGAAACTACTTAATATTTCCTATTCCATATGCTCCTACCAAAAGTAAGAACATTTTTTTTTACAAAGCACCTCGCACGATTTATTTAAAATTGGCTTATCTGTCAGAGTGTCAAATATTTTTTAATTTGTAATTTATAGACAGCGGAATTATATGCAAAACTTATTTTCATTCTGATTGACGTCAAGTTTCATATTACAGCCATATTAATTTTGACTTCATTAATGCATTTATTACTCCATATCTATGATATGCAAATTTTATGTAAAAAATATTTATAAATATGCTATATATTTTTTGATTATGCAGTAATAAAAATGCTCTAATTTCATAATATTTACAAACTAATTGAAATATGTATAAAGTTTATTGAAAAAGAGAAAAGTTTATTTTATTACCTTCAACAGATAATCATGTTAACTGGAAAGCGCCAGTGGTCAAAATTCAACCTTTTCACTGTGATATTCGAGCAACACTGTGATATGAAATCGCTTCGTTCTCAGATGAGCGTAGAAAAAGGTTAAAAAAAGAATCTAGTCCTATATTCAGTTTGCCGCTCAGTGCTAACCAACGACTTTTCATACAAAAATACGTTGTACTGAGGAAATCTACAGTTTTCAAGATATCGCAATAATTTTGATGTCATAATAACGGGAAATTTTTTTAGTATACTATCCTTGAAAAAGATTACCAAAGAAAGCTTTCGTGTACCGTATAAAAGTCATCCAATGACTTTTCATACAAAAATACGTTTAATGAGAAAAACTATAGTTTTCGAGATATCGTCATAATTTTAAAGTCAAAATAACCGAATTTTTCAAGGTTTACTGTTTGTAAGAAATTTTACAATCCCAATATATACTCGCATATGTTACATAAAAAAATGCTTATTGTAGGGTATCCGTAAGAGATAGCGAGAAATGTCTGGCAAATATTTTGGACATATTAGCAATGTCTAAAGTTTCCTTTTACATCGTTTTCATCCATCTCTTATAGCTTAGCTTTTATTTAAGAAATTCTGTTTTGAACGCTCATATTTCAGGTCAAATGTCAGAAAAAGTATTCTGTGCACTCCTTCTCCCTACTCTTATTCACTTGAAAGAAAAATTATCCAA
This sequence comes from Dichetophora obliterata, assembly GCA_963920525.1. NCBI lineage: Eukaryota > Metazoa > Arthropoda > Insecta > Diptera > Sciomyzidae > Dichetophora > Dichetophora obliterata. Next base: position 148,827,302 of record OY986435.1, on the reverse strand, counting down.
ATCGGTTGAGAAACACGGGAGAAAATGGTACCGAACTATTTTTCCTACGCCTATTTATGTGTAGATTATCTGTTCAAAATAATGTTCTATAATTCGTAATATATTATTAAAACTTCTTCTAAGTTGTCGATAGTGGTATTTTGACGTTTTTCAGAAAATATTATTTTGTATGCGAAGAAGCTTCGTTCCACATCACATGAAGTCAAGGGTGTATACTTAAATTTAGGAACATGTTCGCCAGCTATTTTCATATTTTCAAATTTTTTAATACAAGTCTATTTTTTCCTTTCTCCAATAGAAATCATAAAACTAAATATTCTCTTAATGGTGGTTTCAGCTAAGTAGCCATAAAACCCTGCATCGTTTTGATGTTAAAATTTCTCGATTATTTCTTTCATCATTTTAAACATATCCAAGATAACCAATAAACTCTGAAAAGCAGAGTACTTTTAGCGGGCGACTATGACAAAAAAATTTTTATTAGCAATTTAGATGGTCTGATTTTTTCGCATTCAGAAAATCAAAAATATTTTCAACACGTAAAATTTATACAAAAAAAAAACACTACATAAAAAGTACATTATTAAAAAGCAGTACTTTTGCTTTCTGTCTTGGATGCATGTCATAAAGCAGTACATTGTCCAAAAAAACAGTACTGTACTGTTTAAAAAAGCGCATCTGGCATCCCTATCCTGTACCCTCTGAAAGCGTTTATGTCTATGATAGAAGTTACGAACATACTGTGATATGCAAAGAAATAGGGACACCTGTATTTTTATACACCCAAAAAATATTTGGGATAAAATTACGAATAAAATCTTTGTAGAAATACAAACAGAGGCTATTCGTAGAATGTACAAATGCTTTGTACATAGTACAAACGTTTGTTGTGTTGGCCGCATGAAAAAAAATTTTTGTATTCGTAACTTTGCACATTCTACAAACGCTAGTTTGTTAAAATCTATAATGTATAAATTTGTGAACTGAACGATCAGTGTTTGATAATATACAAAGCGGTGGCAGCAGTGTTCGTATATTTGTTCGTATCTTTGTAGATGAAACAAATGCGTTTGTAAAATATACAAATATTTCTTTGTACAATGTACAAACGGTCATTTGTATTATTCACAAAGTCGTTCGTAGGCTGAAAAGAACAAACAGCTTTGTAGAATATAATAATTGTTTTGTACATAGTACGAAGCGTTTTTTTTTTGGGTGTATACAAAACTGCATGAATTATATACAATGTGCCCCAGATATAGCATTAATTCCCTCGGGTAGAGATTCTCATTGATTAGGTGAGTAAGGAAATGCAAGTATGAGGGTGACCCCCTCCCCCCTTTGGGAGCTAGAGAGGAAAAAACAAAAAATAAGTGTCATTACATATTACTCCATTTTTAATGTATCTCTTAGCCGATTTCCAAGGTTTACAACTTGTTGGGAAGAAAATCAAATTGGCATTAAGATTTTTATAAAACATTTTGCATAAAGTCACAATTAAGAAAGTTATGAGCAACTAAATTCTAAAAAAATTTTTAATTAAACTTTGATAGTAAATATCCCGAATTTTGAATACATTTTGTGATAATTTTTGTGATAAAATTTTCTACTGACTTGGTTTTTGATCTTGCCATAGTACTTGAGTGCTCAATGCAAACATAACTTCTTTCTCATTTTAAATTTCCACACGTAAAACAGTTAGCTTTTAGTATGGTACGATTAGAAAACGGCTTTTGTATCATTGGTTTGAAGGTCATGTAGTCTCTTTTTCAAGATGCTATTGACTTAGGAGTTTGGTTATAGAGTTAGATTAAATATGGAGTAAAATGTAATGACACATAATTTCAAGTTTTTCTTCTCTAGCTCCTAAAGGGAGGAGGGGGTCACCATCCTCTTTGCATTTTCTTATTCACCTAATTAAAGAGAATCACAACCCGAGAGAATTAATGCTATATCTGGGGCACCTTGTGTATAATTTATATAGCTTTAAATATAAAAATACAGGTGTCCCTATTTCTTTTCACATCACTGTACATTTGCGATTAAATGAACTTGCATAACTTTGCAATTTTTTAAGTTGCATATGCAATTAATATTTGCGTATGCATTTTGTATGCAATATGCAAATATGCAAAAAGTGTTATGTTTTTCGAGATAGAATTTCTCGGGACGCATATCTTCGAGCGTATCATAAATCGAAAATGTTTTCTGATCATTCAATACTTATATGCTATTTCATATTTTCCGCTGTATAGTAATTTATAATGTTTCGAGCAAATTTCTGTTTGTTGTTAAAATATTAAAGACAAGCTTTGCTGTAGAAAGATTTTTATACGTATTTTTACAGTTTTTCTTATCAAAAGCCCCTATTATTTAAGAAGAATGTACGATAATATAATTGAAAGGCTTATTGCAATAACGTGATAAGCCACATGATCTAAAAAATCAATTTTTTGGGCTTAATACATTACTCAATGCATTGCTAACAACCACTGAAGAGATATTAGCTATTTATCATTAATTTTATAAATTATTTGTAAAAGTTTCCGTGTTCAACTTCATTCCTTTATACAAAAATAAATTTTTTCAAAACTTTAGAGTCGATTATTTCGAAATATTTTTTATGTGGCTTATCATGTTTTTGCAATAAGCCCTTCAATTATACACAGAGCCAAAAACCACCACATAAAATCAATAAGATCACCTAATTGAACTATGTCATTATGTTTTCTTATTTATACTACCAAATAATAAGAATTTTCCATAGAGGAATCTTTTTATTTCCATAGAGAAAATCTTATCAAAAATTTACAACTACTATCAAACATTTTTTAATAAGATTTCTTATTAAATGAATGAAATGATATCATAATCTTATTAAGATTTTACTTTAATAAGAAAATCTTTTTTCACTCTCCAAAGTTTAAGAAGAGACTATCTTAAATGAATAAGAAAATCTTTTTGATCTGCTTTTAGAAGATTTTCTTATTAAACACCCTTTTAAGAAGGTAATAACGGTGAAAATGCTACTTATTCTTTGCTTTAGCTTTCAGTCGTAATTGTGAAGTGAACTCATGAAGTTTATATGCATTTCATGGGTTTAATTTATTTAAAGTAAAATAAAAATATGTGATAATGAATAATGATACTTATGTTCCCGAACTTGTTTTCGACGAGGCTGAAATTCTGGAAACTCAAGCCATATTTCAGTCGTGGGGCTTGAGTGACTCAATTTCGACTTTACTAAAAATTTGTGGAGTAAATTCGAAGGGGGTTCTTTAAAAAATGGAGATTGAGGATGTCGCCACTTTCTTTGAAGGCCTCGACAGCGGCGGGTATTTTGGTGACAAAGTCATATTTTGGTTAGTTAAAAAAACTTATTTATGCAACAATTTTGAATTAATTTTTTTTTGCTTTTTGTGAAATTATATTTTAACAGATATATTTTATATATACATATACAAATTTTATTTGCTAATAAATTGTAATAAACCATAAAAATGTCTTTTTATTTAATATTACAGGCAATTAAAGGTATATATCTAGTTAAAAGGGTAAAAATATTCCGTTTTGATTTGAAAATAAATCCTATTAAATCAATAAGATGTCCTTATTAAAGTTCAAAAATAAATTTTATTAAATCTATAAGATTTTTTCTTAAAAAACCAAAAAGTTTGATAAAATATTTTCTTATTGTTTTTAAAAGTGTTCTTATAAAAAACAATAAGATTCTTCTTAAAATTATGTGGTTTGTCTTAAAAAACGCTCATAGTTTAAATAAGATTTTCTCTATGGTTTCAATAAGACAATTTTATTGGATGAAAACCATAGAAAAATCTTATTGATTTTCTTCTATTTTATTAGGTGGTTTTGGCTCTGTGTATATTTTCATTTCTATTCGAACAGTTATATATTATATATTGGTAAAAAAAAATTTCGACTTTGCTCCTTATTTGAAAAATCTTTTAGGCAATGCAAAATCAAAAGATTTTACATAAAAAAAATTGATTATTTTTTTATAAATTAATGTATTATAATTATATAAACAAAGATAATAGATCTGCTAAAAAGAGTACAGTTGCATACTTGGATTTTCATATCATGAAAAGAGTGCAATTTAATGGAAAAATTGTAACTTTAACGCTATTTAAAACAATATCCTCTTCATATTTTTGGAGATTTATGACTTGAATTACCATATATCCTTAAAAACAATAACCAGTAAAGTGTCTTGACTGCACAAACCACTTGTTGCGATTGCTCTCTTTAACACTCTGAAAGAAAATTCAAACACTTAATATGTCGTTAAATTAATTTTATTAACTGCAACCTTAACATTTTTATTTGATGCTCGTAAAGTACAACAGATTCTTCAACATGCTCGACAATTAAATACTGAATGGGATATTATTTTGATAGCTATATAAACAGTTTTGTCAAATGTGAGGATTTTTATGAGATTTTTACGACTTAACGCCAGTTAAAAGTGCCAAACAAGCCGACAACTGCTGCCGCTGTTACTGTTCCATGCTTAACTCAGTCGCTCAAAACAACTCCCATTCACACACTCACTCATGTTGAGTGCATTTTAACGATCATCCTACATATCTTGTCAGCTTAACACATCCTGACAGCAACAATTTGAGTCATAAATGTGTATTCATTCGTAGATTCATTTATTTGCAGGGTAGCTACGAGTGAGTGAGTTAGAGATCTGCTCTATAACTCAATAAGATGCCACCATTATTGTACCAAGTAGCTATGAGTAAATGATTTTTCTTGTTGTTGTTGCTTTCGAGTAGGGTTGTGTGTGGCTCTGCCCAGATTTTTACGACTTTTTTACGATCTGTCACTGTGACATGATGATGACAACCAATATAAAAGATATAAAAGTGCTAGCTCCATGACGTATTTTGTCGCACGATTATTCCGACTTGAGTATCTATTAGATACTATTATTTTTATGATGTGCTGCTGCTGCTGGCGCTGTTGTATGCTTGTTGTTCTTCTGCTCGCACTGTCTGTCAGCCATAAGTATTTGTGTATCATTGTGGGCGAAATGATAGTAAAATTATTTTTTACTGCATTTCTAGAGTACTTTGGTTGCTTTTATGGATTTTTAACGATTTGTTTTGACTGTTGTTGTAGTTATTGTGGTTGTTAATATTGTTGTTCATCTTGATGTTGTTGTTTTGAAAATATCTCCATAAATTATTCCATAAATTGTTGACATTTTTATATCATTAGTGCTCGTAAAACATACTTAGTTTCATAAATTGTATTGTTTAATAATTGTATAAACTTAATGGCAAAGAAAACAGAGTTTTGACACATTTTTTTAGGAATGCGTTAACATCTGAGGAGGTTTCTAGTATGTTTTTATTATTATTTTATGGATTTCTTATAGTTTATACTCATACTATAACATTAAAGTGCACTTAATGAACAGTCTACTGTTTTCAAGTAAGTCTATGTCTTGTAAAAGTAACAATCCACAATATTAATATCATACACAATATACATTTCGTTATATAAAATCAACATGTTTTCATTTACAAATATCAATATGATTGTAACACGAGTAGACAAGCACATTCAACCAAGCGCACACCAATTCTAAACTCATTTAATACAGTGTTTCAACTTAAGAGGTTTTCGTTATATCTGACTTTGGTTGTGAT